>CAUYQG010103638.1:0-10213 GCA_963574415.1 Tarsius wallacei
TTGTGTATGCATAAGTTTTAAAAGTTATTGATCATTAGAATATTATGATATTAGAAATGTTGTATTGCTTTTGAGGAATATTAACCAAGCATGAGGAACAGTAAGATAATTTTGGGATCGCCCTCCCTCATGCTTGAGGAAGTGCCTGGTGGGTGGGGAATGCCCCCCACCCACCTTGCCTTGTGTTCATGTAAACGTCTTGTGATTTCATTGGGATTGTCCTTCCTCATACCTGAGAAAACACCTGGTGGGGGGGGCACCCCTCATCCACCCGGCTTTGTGCTCACGTGAAAGTCTTGTGATTTAACCCGTGAAAATTTAGGATCAAAGGAGCATGGAAACCTCCATTAAACGGCTTCTGCTCAATCTGTTTGAACAGTAGTCCATTCTCTTTCTTTCTCTTTCTTTCTCTCTATATCTATCTCTTCTGCAGAATCGGCTCCTGCACTAGATGGGAGTCTAGTCTCAGAATCGGCCCCTGCACCAGACAGGGGTCCAGTCTCTTTGTTCCCCAGGAATAATCGCCGATGCCACCACACCTTCCAGGGACACTCTAAATCTCTACACAGGGGTTAGGCCCCCCACATTTTCTTTCATGTTTACCTTGTGGAGGTGTATTATTATGTGCCTTGTGAGTGGTCTTCTCTTGTAATACCCCACAGGGGTCTTCTGGCTCTTTTGCACCTGCATGGACGGTTCTCTAATAAGGTAGGGGACATTTTCTTGGATGACATCTTGGAGGGCTTGTTCCAGGGAGATCTCAATTTCCCATTTTCTTTCGTTGATGCCAATTAACCATAAATTTTGTCTCTTCACATAATCTCAAATCTTTCATAAGCTTTGCTAATTCTTCCTAATCCTTTTCTCCTTGTTTTTGTCTGTCTGGGTTAGGTCAGTGGTTTGATGTTCAAGCTCTGAGATTCTTTCCTCTGCCTGGTCGATCCTGGTTTAGGATTGCCACTATGTTTTGAAATTCCTGGAAATAATTCATTTCCAGAATTTCAGATTGGTCCTTTTTTATAATGGTCAGTTCAGCTTTCACTTCCTACACTGTTTTTGTTGCCTGGATGATCTGTGCCTCCATCTTCTTGAGTCTCTCCATGACTGTCTTTGCCAGTCACAGTTTGAATTTTATATGTGTTATCAGGGACGTATCTTTTGAGATGTGTTCCATTGCTTAAGATCTAGGAAACCCTTTTGTGGGCATCGTTAAGGCTTTGGGGATTCCTGACTCTTTTTGCTGGTTCTTTCTCATGTATGAGGGTAGACTTTTCTCATTTTGTATTTTGTTTTGTTGTATTTTTTTTAACTAGATAAGGTCGCTACTGTTGGGGATGATCATTTGTGGGTTTTTGGCTTTTTCTTTCTTTTTTTTTTTTTTTTTCTTGTCCTCCCTCCTCTGGCCTACCTGTGGGAAGCTGTGGCAAGAAGGGTGTTAATTTGGGAAGACATTGTTTAAAACTACGTCACCAGTGTAGTCTGGCAAAAATGGGATGAGACCTTTCTGGACTGCCCCTTTTGGTCAGGAGTAGAAGGAAAGCAGGTTGGGGGGCAGGGGTTGTTATTTCTTCCTCTACTTGTGGGTGGGCAAGACCACTGCTAGTGCAGTACTGTTCGGAGGCATCCCCCCCACCTTTTAAATACTGCCCTGCTTTGAAGGAGAGGCTTTAACCACAGGCTTCCTGAGAGCAAGCCACATTTGCAATGCAAACCTAGGGCCACAAGTGCTGCCAGCACCAGAGAAACTTCCTAGGGAGGAGAGGAGTATGCTCCAGACCACCCATACAAAGTGTTTCTTGCTGAGGCTTTCCATAGGAGGGTTGGTGGCTGTGGCATGGGATTCCTGGAAACTGGAATTCCTTGAGTTCCATTTGGGACCTACCTGTGACTCTGTCTCTGCCTAGGTCAGCCCTGTATACCTGGTTAGTGTGGGAAGGGTGTGTTGGGGAGTTTCTGGGCTTTCTCTCCCTTGGCTGAGACTGCAGAGGCCCACATGTGGTATGCAGAGAAGAAAAGCTGTTGTTTTTACTCATCCTCTCTCTTTAAAGGGACTCTCCCATTCTCTGCTTGGGACTGCCTCCAGGGGTGTTCAGGGCTCAGAACTGTCCATCCTCTGTGATCCCAAGTAATCATCTGATAAATTAGATAATCTGATAGATCAGCTTTGGTTTTCAGGTTGAAAACCAAAGCCCTAGGTTTGTTCCTCCATATAGTCTTTTTTACAGAGAGCTGCAATCATGCATGTCTTCAGTCAGCCACTTGGCCCTCTCGAATCTGAACAATTATTTTGATTGTAGCATGGATTCTATTATCTATCTATCTATCTATCTATCTATCTATCATCTATCTTTCTCATCTATCTCTCTATCAATCATCTATCCTATATCATCTGTTTATCTATTATCTATTATCTAACTATCATTTATCAATTACTAACTACATGTATAAATCAATTTTTATAACATTCTTGCAAGAGCAAATATAAAAAGACAGAGCACAGGTAAGTAAGTGATTGCCAGGAGTTTTAGTAGGGGTACAATTGACTTCTGAAGAACATGGGGGGTATTTTAGGGTGACAGAACTACTTATATCTTGATTGTTGTAGTGGTTACAACAACTTTTGACCTTTTATAAGACTTGGAAAACACTAAACCAAAAGGGTGATTTTTACTGTTAGTATGTAAATGTGAATTGTACAGTGCATAGATACATTTTATTTTTAAAATGCCAAAAGTCATAAGAAATAAATAGAAAGCCTAATGGCACAACTGCCTTTTCAATAATGATAATATTTGTTTAAAAAGAAGCTTATAACATGCTTGCATATAATTTGAGTTTTCTTTAAGCAAACTGCATAAAGTTTTAAAATTTGATTACTTTTAAACAGCAGGAAGTGGTGAATGAAAAAGATTTAGAAAAAACTAGTAAGATTGTATGTGAAAAGGAGGAGTAGGGACAGAGGTATGTATATATTCACTCTTTTTGTTGAATGCCTGTTACACATTTCTACTCTTTGGTGATACTTTATTATTTCTTAGTTCATTCGGGCTTCTATGACAAAAGTACCATAAACTGAGTAGCTTATAAACAACAGAAAAATTATTTCCTAGAGTTCTAGAGGCTGGAAAGTTCGAGATCATGAGACCAACTGTTCAGTCTCTGGTAATAGCCTGCTATCTATTTCATAGATGGCATCTTCCCACTGTGTTCTCACACAGCACAGAGGGCAAGGTGGAAACTATGTTTTAAAGGTACAATATTCATTCATAACTACTCATGAGGACTCTGTCCTTATGAGCCACTCACTATCCTGAGACCCTGGCTTTTAATATTGTCACATTGGGAATTAGGTTTCAACATATGAATTTTGAGGGACACATTTATCATAGCATACATTTAATTCCCTAATAGAATTGTCATCTCAGTGATGACCGGAGTTTCTGTCTGTTTTATTCATTATAAGTTCTAGCACACAGAATAATGCCTGATACATGGTATGTGTTCAATTAATTTTTGATAAATAAAATAATTAATTGATTAAAATAAAAACCCATCCAGTTTATGTAAGAAATAATATACTCACACTTGTAAATATTTTACTTCTAACAAATAATATTTGTGCCTAGTTCTTCCAAACTGGAAGATAAAATAAAAAATTAAACAGACTACTTTGGAATAGTGTTGATTACGAAAAAATATGTATTGTTTAACAGACATGACTTTTAGCCCTGGCTCATCACTTAATAAATAAATGCCTCCAGGAATATCACTTAATTACTTTAGTGTCATTTATCTTGTACATAGGTTAATCTGTAAGAGCAAACATTTGGCAATTACAAGGATAATTTTTAAATTTACATTATGTTTTATTTTATGAAATTAGAAGTACTTAAATTTGAATACCACATATTTTATTTATATACAAATGCATAGATGGTGGATACATTTTGAAGATAATTTACATATAATTTGATATAAAAGCAAAAGAAAATACATGCACATTTAAGATTTTCTCCAGTTTTATTATTTCATTATTTGTTTCTTCATCCTTTCCTTTCCTTCTCTTTCCCCTGTTTTTTTTTTCTCCCCCCGCCCCCCACTATTTTTCCTTTATTTTTCTTTAATTTAATTGTACTACAAGTATAGGGGCAGTTGCTGAGCATTCTTTTGAAGGACTGTAGGAAACTTCACCACAAAATATGGATCCCTAGTCTGATGGTATTTTTTTTATTAAGGGTTCTTAGAGATCTATAGAAGCTGGAAGATACTTTTTTTTCCCCCTAGCTACACAAAGACTAGATGAACCTAACAATGAGGACAGTTGTTTTTCCTTCCTATCCCTTTTATTTCATTACACAAAAGGTCAAGCATGTAACCACACCTGAACAAACTCTTTTACAAAATCTCTATCTCTCAGGCTCATTCAATTTTCAAAGAAAACCATTTACAAATTAATCTCTGTACCCTGATGATTCATTCATTCTCTTTAGCAATTATTACCCCTCAATTGAATTACCTATATTCCCATTTCTCTCTTGCCACACAAACAAGGCTATATTTGGGCCTAACTGGGATAGTGGGCAATTACTCTGTGATTCTTCCTCAAATACTCTAGCAAATTTGTATGCCTTTTCTCTTATTAATCTGCCATTTGTGAGTTGGTTTTTCAGCAAAACTTTCAAGGGCAAAGAGAAAGTTCCCCTTTGGCCCCTTACATCTTATTGAACAAATTAAACAAAGTTCTTATTCTTACAGTGATTCTTATAGATCAAGCAGATTTATTCATTTAGCCATTCAACAAATATTGATCAGATGTCTACAGTGTGTTAGACACAGTGCTAAGTGTTAGAAGTTTGTCTGCAAAATAAAAAATGAATTACAGCACCTCTGCCCTTTCCAGCTTTACATGTCTGTGTGGTAGGTAATAGAGCACACTGGGTAAATAAATAATGAATAATCCATATATATTTCCAAACTGTGATGAATGTTAAGAAAAAATACTGGGAGCTATGCAATATTAAATCCCAAGGCATAATTTAGCTTTGAGGAAATTTAGGTTGTGTTAGTACAATGTATGGTTATTTTAACTACTTTCTTTTATTAGCAATAAGATAATAATGGCATTTTCATTCGATGAAAAGAAAGGATCCATTTTATTCTTATGCTAAAACTGTCTACCATAGCATAGTCATGGGCACATTAGGAAAGTTAGTAAATGATCTGGAGATGATAAGAATATTGCACATCAACAAGCCCCACTATGCTTTTCATCATTGTGACTATACTATAATATAAATTTCCCAGCAGGATCAGAATTAAAATATTATATATATATATGTATATATATAATCACTTTTTATCATCATGATGTTTTATGAGACTCAAAATATACAAACCCATTTTCAGAAAGTGACATATGCAAAATCCAATTAAAAATTAAACCTGAGAATTAAAATCATACCATATTCTACATAGGTGATATTCTTCTAACAGGTCACTAAAGAACTGAAGAGAAGTACTTTTTTTCTGTTTCAATAAATCGAGGCTTTTGTTTGCTTAATTTTAGTCTTTGAAGAAAACTAGAACAGATAAATTTCTAATTCTTTAGAAGACCTCAGAAAGAACCAAGAAAGAAAGATAAAATAAAAACATTGCCAATGGCATTATTACAGATAGAGGGTGTAAATACAGTTGTAAATTATCTGTGCTTCTTTTAAAATAAATTTTAGACCTTGTATGGTAGCTTATGCCTGTAATTCCAGCATTTTGGGATGCTGGGTGGGAGGATTACTTGAGCCCAGAAGTGTGTAAGCTAGGCAACATAGCAAGACCTCATCTCTACAAAAAAATAAAAATAAAAATCAGCCACGTGTGTTGGTGTGCACTTGTAGTTCCCGCTACTCAGGAAGCTGAGGTGGAAAGATTGCTTGAGCCCAGGAGGTCGAGGCTCTGGTGAGCAATGATTGTGTCACTGTACTCCTAGCCTGGGTGACAGAGTGAGACTCCACTTCAAAAAAATATAAATAAAAAAGTGAAACATCATAATTTGTGGCAAAAATAATATTTTCTTTTATCCTCATAATATAATGCAATTCTGAGAGAACACATAACCACATGATATAAATTTAACTTTCAGAGGAAAAATTAAGCTTTTTGTAATTTTTTTATTTATCTGAGAGGCTTTATTTTCAAACCAATCTAACTATCTTATTTATAATTTAAAGGAAAAACTTATAATCTTACAGCTGTGAATAATTTATCAAATATTGTGTTTTGTAGCCTAGTTGCATATTAAAGTAACAGAGAATGTGTATTGTACATATTGTACTAATATCTCAAAAGTACCATTTACAAAATGAAATGGAGAATAAGACACTATTGTTTTGGAAAAGAGCTCATTGCACGGCCATCCTGAAGTCTTGTTATGGGATTAATTAGAAATAATGAGCTTTGTGTGAAAACTTTTTTATTGTGTCTCAAAGGGATTGTAAATAATAGAAATCTGAAGCGCTAATAAGAAATGACAAATGTATTATATTATATAGAGAACCACTAAAGAACAATTGTTTTTTTAATTGTGTACCAGCACTGAAAGAAAAAAGAAGGTAGTGTCACAAATTCTCTTTCAATTACAATAACATAAAGCATAACATTTTAGCTAGTTAATTGCTGTCATGTCTTAGAATAAAGAGAAATTGTTTAACATAAGCCAGTGTGGTCTTTTCACAAAATAACAACAAAAGTTCTTGCTGAAATATCAGATTACCTCTCATTAGCGCACATTTCAAGTGTGATTCTTAAAGACAGAGAAGTAATTTCACAAGTATATCAATGCCAGAGGTCATGTTTTCAAAGTTCCAATTATAGGACATGAATGTTAAAATAATCAAAGGCAAAGGAAAATAATGTAATTTTTTTTTTTTTTTTAATAAAAGTAAGTCTTTAAAGGTATATACATGCTCTTTTGCTCCCTGGAAATAAAAGCAATCTCTCTCACTCATTTTCAACAGTAGTAAGGCTATTAACCTGTAGATAAATGCAAATATTTTCTTCCCCAAGCCAAACTCTGCCCTTCAATCATAAACCCATACATTTGATTTTCAATCATAAAAATGATTCAGAAAAGCTGATTATAAGACATAATATTAATGAATACAAACATTTTTAATTTGTCCATCACAATCATAATAGATGTCAGAGATGTCAGAGAATAAAGGGAAAAGATATTTGAGCTAGCAACTCGTCAAATATATGCTAAACAACAACACATCTTTAAGATTTGAAGAGGAAAACAAAAAGTCAAATTGCCAAAAATAATGTGGGAAATCTAGTATAAAGCTAAGGAAAGTTGCTTTAGTACTTATCAATTGCTTTGAAATGCAAAATTGTTATAAAATCACAGAAATACAGCAGAGAGTGGGTAGTATTTTCCAAAATATTTTGATTTTAACAGATGATAAAAACATAAAAACAAGCGAAACCCCAAAATAAACAACCTCATATTTACACAAGTAATAATTTTTATCACTATTGAATTCATTTTCAAATTTTTGAAAATGTATTTAAGTGGAATAGTTAACTATGCCACTCTAGCATATTAATTAAAACGCTCATCCTCTCATTCATGCCACATACGATATATACCTACAAATCATACACATGAAGCCCAGAGCAGATTTACTCACTGGGATTGTAGCAGTGTATGAGAAACATGTGGTCTCCACCTTTCAGCAAATAAACTTTCTAAGTGAGAAGAAACAGACATTAAACAAGGAGGCAATGTATAAACAAGATACTTTTAGCTTATAAAAGGAATAAAAAAGAGGATGTGCTGGATGGAAACTGTAATTGGGTATGGAGAGGGACTCTGTTAAAGCCTTGTTTGAGAAAGACTTTTTTAAAGAATGAGATTCATCCACCTGCAGGTATCATGTCTTTGCAATGTCAGCCTTTTGTTTATTATTCAAGTATTTGGCAGGATTCGGCTCCTACAAGAACCAAGTTAAAGAATTATGTATGTATGTTTAATTTGACCTGAGAAACACGAGCTGCTAGTTTGTACCGATTCCAGCAAAACGACTTCTTTAAGGAAGTCAAAGTGAAATAGGAACAGTACTGGGGGAATGCTGGAGGATGGAAAAACACAAGACATTTCTTAAGAAATCACATGACCAGCCAAATTGTTACAACTTGCTACAAAGGCAAAAACAATGAACCCATAAGGCTCTGGGGGTAAAAAGAAAACCAGGATAAAATCAAACTAGCTAAGACTGGCTAGGTCAAACATGGTAACAAATTTCATCAGTAAGTGACCTCCAGGCTCATTATAGTCTCCTTAGCATACTAAGTGTCCTTGACAGTTTCTGTTTTGATCAAATAAGGATAAAAAAGGGTAGGGTATCCAATTCCAGGAAATCCCCTCCTCTTTTCTAGAAAACCCATGAATATTCTACTCCTTAGCTAGAGATAGCTATAAAAACCACAAGCTCTATTGTGTGCCAGTTATTCTCTGGAGTATGCCTATACTCCCTCTCTCAAGAGTGTATTTCCTCTTTGTAATAGAACTCCTTTGCTTTGGCATCACTCTCACTCATCGTTGAATTATTTCTTGTGACAGTGCCAAGAACCTGAATACTAGGCTGTGGTTGAGGGTCTCCCCAACTTCAGGAGATATTTCCAAGCCTTCTGGCATCACAAGTTCGCTTGTAGAACCTACTGTTTTATCATTTAAGTTCATATTCTTTTAAAACTCACACATATTTATTGAAATGTGGACTCCTGACTACTTGCATGGAAATATCTTAGAGGGCTTTTTGAAAAATGCAGATTATGTGATATCATTTCATAATTAATCCATAAGATTTCCCAAGGGTGGAAATTGAAGATCAGACTCCCTTAGTGATAAGTTATGCACCCTAAACTTATCTGTTCTAAGCCCCACATGTCTGCCATTCTATTTTCTGCCACAGGTGAATAGTGATGTTACATGATAATACATGTCGAACATTTGTTCCTCCAAATATGATTAACTGAAAGTAAAATCTAAAGCACTTATTTCCAAATTTCAGCATAATTTGCTTTTTAAACTTTTTTATTAAAAACTTTATTAAAATAATAAAATAAATTGAATAATGATGCACTCCTGGGTAGTAAATGTTCAAAAAGAAATAATACATAAAAATATGTAACATTCAAAGTATTATCAGTCTTCTAGTTAAACTTCTATTCTCTCTTTACATTGAAGAGAACTTCAGGACATTGCTTTATGATCAGTTCCCAATTTTCTGTATTTATCATTTGGGAGGAGAAAAAAATATTCCAAATAAAATATTTGGATATCATGTACATAATTCCCTGTGTGAATCTTGCTTCAATATGTAATTGAATTCAACCCATTAAGTGACAGTCAATGTGTGGTTCACATACTGGCACAAGCCTGCAAATAATTTGTGACTAGTGCATCAGGAAATAAAAAATTTGTGCCAGAAACATAAATTAACAAAGCTTTCTAAATCAAGAAAGTCACATTAACGCCTGAGATAGGATTTGTACAGGACTAGTTTTTTAGGACGAACAAGGTTAATATTTTTTTTACCATAAATAGATGTGTATACACACACACATATAGAGAGATGATATATTTATATTTTGGAGTTGTAAGGTACAAATGAGGGTTTTCTATGAAAGTAGGTGAAGTCTGGGCTTCTAGCTAGCCCTCTCTCCCCTTGGCATTGGATCAGGTCTCTTTTGTGTTGCTTCATGGTCCCCTCTTTCTTCTAGCAGTGCCATGTCTGCCAATCTCACGCTTGTACTAGTGTGACTAATGTTCAGGGCTCACTTATTTTAGTAATAAAATATAAAATATGCCATTTACTTGTTTAATATGGTAGGAAAAAAACATAGTATTAACACCATGAGCTACCAAAAGAGATATTAATTGACATTGATAGAAAAAATAAATGCAATGATGTCTTCATAATAGTTTAAAAGTTTACTTTTATTAATTGATTGACTTGAACTTTTCACACATAGAATACTATTAAGGAATTTGTTGCCATGCTCTGTGGGTAGGGGTTCACCCCCCAAGTGTTACAGCACCCCATCCACTATCCCTCCGCCCCCTCACCCCCCACAGCAGCTCTCCCAGGGCTGGTGCCTCCATTGTGTTGAAAGTCCTAGCTAGAGCAGTTAGACAAGAGAAGGAAATCAAGGG
>CAUYQG010103642.1:0-71863 GCA_963574415.1 Tarsius wallacei
GTGTTCTTACGTGTATGTACATGCACAGTTCAGGGCACTCAGGAAGAGGTGCTATATAGTTAGATATGGCCCTGAAAAGAATTATTGTTAAAGTGAAGGACACTCTATTCCTAAAAAAAAAGAAAAAGAAAAAGAAAAAGATCTAGCTAACATTTTAGAGTGAGAACTAAATTCCATCTGAAAAATTTAAGCTATTTACTTTGACTCTTTTTCTAACACTTTTATAAACACTAGCCAAAAGGAAACAAAATTTATGCGAAGTTTTTAGAAACAGCCCTTATGTGTTTAGAAGAGAACTCCTAAAGTATAGTGATACTCACGGTTGCTCACTGAGTATTTGATTGCATGGGGAATTCCATGGTCAATTCTCTAAGCAGAATTACAGTCAGTGACCTCGAACTTACAGTGCTATTCTTGGGAATTACATCATCGACCTTCCCCATCAGTCTATGTTACTGTCATTCTTACCATAACTTCTCTCATTTCCAGCTCAGTTGTTCAATGTAGGAGATAGGCAGTTTTTGTTATCTTAACTATAAGGAAATTTACTTGACGGTATAGAGAGGAGGTAGTGAGGACAGACCACACAATAGATGGAATAGTTAGAAGAATGGGAAGAATCTGAGGGGACCTTCAGAGGGTTATGCCACAGGAAACTCAAGAACAATCACACAGCCGAGAAGCAACCTGGAGATGCCTTGCCTTCCCTATCACAGTGATGACCTGTACTTTCAACATTGACTGAAACAGCAGCTGGAAGAGGGTGGGGGGAATGGCTTTTTCAGCTCTGAAACAGGGGGCATATTATTCCTTGGAAGCAAACAGGAAAAGATTAGGAACAGAATTAGATGAGTGACTTTCATAAAAAAACCAAAACCCAGAATATCTCATTTTTATTTCCAGACCTTGTATATACTTCTCAATTTAAGTCAATTGTTTAAGCACGTTGAGTTTGGAAACATAAAGTGTTTGTCATCATCTGAATGGCCTAATTACAAACTGAGAAAGCACTTTATAATATATATCTAGCAATATGTGAAGTTAAGAAGCTATTATTTTATGATTAAAATAGTTACCAATACATACTTTTATACACACTTACAACTTTTGAGATATTTGAAAGCTAATTTCTTTCTTGATAAAACACTTATTAACAGAAAAGAAAAAGTTGGATGAAGCCCAGCTGTCTTAATTGGCATTAGTATGTGCTATCTTGGTAACAGACAGTGATACAGAATAAACTGCCAAGAAGATAATATATAGGACAAGTAAATTTGGGAGAGTTAGGAAAAGCGTTAGGCTATGGCCATAGACATTTCTCCTAACTGGGGTATTACAGAAAAAAAAAAAAACCCAAAAAAACAAAATGAGATAATGCTTATATGAGTAGAGGGCCACCAAATTTTGTGATTGGCTGGTCTTAGAATTAAGATAGTTACTTTAATTTGGCAATTTTGTTCCCACAATGTTATTGAGACTACCATCTTCTATGAAATTAAATACATTTTTTGAAGTTCAAAATGGATTTCTGGGGAAGATTCTAAATCTTCCGGGTCTCCTGGAATTTTACTGACTCTCTTAGTTAATTGAAATAATTAACTTTTTCATGGCACCTCTAATGTCTTTATAATACTTTAAAAAACAAAACCCGTTTAGAGATCTAAGGCAAAGTTTGGGAACTTCTATATCTCTCTGGTACAAGGTACTAGATAATAGGGTTTCTCTGTTAGCCCACATGTTTATAGTTGAAATAATCTCAGAGATTGTTTAGGAGTGAAATTTTGTGTCTTAAGTGTGGTAACTCTTTGTCTTTGAGGGTTTTGCTCATTTTCTTGCATCAGAATAAGTTACTGTCCTTGGTTCCTTCTTAAGGAGTACACTCATTATTTGTGTAGCCTTACTACTCTTTCAGAATCTCAGGAATTTGGAAGACTCGACCCCACCTCTAGATTGTTCAGGAGCTACACTACTTCCAATTTATTCCTGGATTGTCTCTCATTAGGCAATGAGAGCACATAAACCAATTAGTTCTTGTGACAGTGACATGACAAAAGGTCACTGCACTCATCCTAACTATGGGGGTATAAACCAAGCTTAACGCAACTGAAATAAGCTCTAAAATTCACTGAGGTAAGGAATTAAAGAGGTTGACATTTAAGAAGGTCACTTTTGCTGAACTAATTCATTGATCCAATAATGAAGTTTCAAAATCAGCTTTAGTGGTTTGTGAACAGGGTTTAAAAAAAGTTAATTTTCTGATTAAAAAGAAAGGAAACCAACTAAGAAATATCAAAACCTAACCATTGTGTCAACTTAAAAAAATTTATAACTTTTCACAAGATTATTTCTAATAAACTATGAACCTACCAAAATAATATTGTTGAAGTTTAAATATAGTTTAATCCATTATAAGTCTTCATTATTATGTATTAATTTTATCTTACTTACTTCTCATTAAAATTTGACTTTTTGGAAAATATATATCAAAATATTTATTTATTAACAAATACTTTTTAATATTGCCACTGTTTTAAAAAAAAAGCACATTAGAAGTATATAGAGATAAAACATGTTCCCTAGAAATAAGTAGAATCAATTTAAATGTAAAATATATTGATATTTGAATAGTATTTCTGAATTGTAATGATTGGGATGACAGTTTAAGTTACTAATTTTGTTTTGTAGCTTAGATTTTGGTTGGCTGCTTTTAGAGTGAAATTTGTCTATTGGGATCATAAGAAATGTATTTAGTATTGATTTATTGAAGATGAAATTGTAGACTTTTGTTTTTCCTTAATAATTTTAGAAACAACATCGGAAATATTGTTGGAAGACAATAGATACAAAGTGAAACATGATTCATACAACACAATTTTCTAGAGCGATACTCTCTCACGTTGTGATGTCATTTTCTTGGTAGTTCAATTAAGGAAAAAGAGAAGAATATACTCTCACTTTACTATAGGTAAGAGGTTACTAATTATCACATGTCTCTTACCCATGTTAAACTTGTATAATTGAGAATGATTCAAAAATGTTGTAAAGAGCTTCAAAGCTTATACATTTCCAGAGACTATGGCAAAGTTCGATAAAGGGTACATAATTCAATACAGTGATTCCTGAAGTCCTGACCCAAGGATTGTTTGGCCCCATTAGTCCACTGGCCTAGATCCCATATAGTTATACTATTTCTTCAAATATAGCACTCAACTTACCAAACTTGTATGTCTGCACACATTAAAAAGATTGCTGAATGCATTTCAGCTTTCAACAATCTCTCATGACATTTGCAGTAAAACTAAACAAGGGCTTATGTCAAAACTTATTTCCAACTTGAAGGCAAATCTCCATTTCTAAAAAGATTTATTTTCCCTTAGAATAAACTGAATTGCCATTTAGCACTTCAGCGAGATTTGTCAAAAGTACTCCTATACTTTATTGAAACTGTAATCAAGCCTAAATAACTCAGTTTATTTATATTTAGTCCATACTTTTACATTATTTCATAATCAAATAACATATCTGAATTGATTTCTGAATGAAATTTCTGAATTAATGTTGCTTTGCCAATTTAATATGGAAATCAATGTCTCTATTTTGGAAATGTCTTGACGAAGAGGCATAGAATACACTGCTGAACTTATGGCTAATATAATGTGGGATTTTTTTCATTGATTAGAAGCTATAACTTTTATATATTAGAAAAGTCAGATAGAATTTCTGAGAAAAATATGTTATTTCCATCCTTAGAAATCATAGAAAAGAGAAGGAAGATGAGAGTTTTCTGTTTTAAATTATTCTAGAAATAAAATTGTATTTCAACCTAGACTCCAAACAAAACTTCCCAAAGATTGTAAGGACCTAACCGAAGTCAATGAGGAAGAAAACAATATGATCTTTTAGCAGTGACTATCTTGGATAGAAGAGTGTGAAATGAACATGTACAAGGCAGGTGTTTTTTGTTTTTTGGTTTTTTTTTAGTTGGAGTCTCACTCTGTCACCCAGGCTGGAGTGCAGTGGCATGCTCATGACCACCCCAGCGTCGACCTGCTGGGCTCAGGCCATTTTTTCGCCTCAGCCTTCCAAGTAGCCAGAACTGCAGGCACGTGCTACCGCACCCCGGCTAATTTTTGATTTATTGTAGAGACGAGGTCTCACCAATTTGACCGGGCTCGTCTTGAACCCTCAGGCTCAGGCAATCCACTCACCTCGGCCTCCCAAAGAGCTGGGATTACAGGCTGAGCCACCAAACCCGGCTGCAAGGCAGATATTTCATATCTAATTTGTATATTAATAATTACTTGCTGGATAGAGATTAATCTTTAAATATTCTACCTGGCTCTGGGTTTTACATGAAAATTCCAACTAACTTGACTGAGAATTATGTTGACTCAAATGCTTGTAACTATTAAAAAAAGAAAGAAAGGAAAAATTAAAGAACTAGAATCTTTCAATGTCTGTTTAAATCTTTTAAGAATCTGCCAAAGAAGAAACTTACATTCATGTTTAAAATCTGCAAAAAGGAAACAAAAAAAGTGAGGAAATGTTTAGTATTTTGGAGTTATGCTAGCTAATTTCTTCACGTAAAACATCATGTGTTTCTGAGCAAGTAAGCATCATATACCTTAGTTAACCTAAAATAATAAAATATTTCCAAACTATCTGGCAGGGGATTTATATCCATAATATACAAGAAACTTAAACATCTCAAAAACAAACAAAAAACAATCCAATTAAAAATGGGCAACTGACTTGAACAAATTTCGCTCAAAAACAAAAATCATACAAATGGCCACCAAAATATGAAAAAACACTCAACATTACTGATCAATAGGGAAATACAAGTGAAAAACATGATGCAGTACTAACTCATCTCAGTTAAGATGGCTATAATCAGAAATACAAAAAATAATCAATGCTGGCAAGGATGTATAGAGAGGGGAACTCATACAATTTTGGTTGGAAAGTAAATTAGTACAGCCACTATGGAGAATATTATGGAAGTGTCTCAAAAAACCATAAACAGAGCTACCATATGATCCAGCAATCCCACTACCGACCATTTATCAAAGAAAAAGAAAATCAATGTATTTAAGAGATATCTCTACCTCCATCTTTATGGCAGTACTATTCACAAAGACCCAGGATACGAAATCAAACTAGGTGTCCCACAACAGATGAATTGATCAGGAAAATACAGTACACAATGAAATACTATTCATCCATAAAAAAGAATGAAATTCTGTCATTCATGGCAACATGGACAGAACTGGAGAACCTTATGCTAAATGAAATAGGCCAGGAACAAAAAGTTAAACACTGCATGTTCTCACTCATATGTGGAAGTTAAAAAAATTTTTTTTTTAATTTACAGATGTAAAAAAGTCTGACAAAGCATATTAGATGCTGGAAAGGGTAGGAGAATGGGGAATAAGAAGAGATTTAAAGAAAACAAAGCTACACCAAGATAGGAGAAATAAGTTCTTATGTTCTATAGCACTGTAGAATGACTATAGTTAACAATAATTTATCATTTCAAATAGCTAGAAGGAGATATTTAAAGTTCCCAATGCAAAGAAATAATAAATGTTTGAGATGATGAACATACTAATTGCCCTGATTTGACCACTATACATTATATGTATTGAAACATCACTATGTGCTACATGAATATGTACAATTATTATATACCAAATAAAAAAGAGAAGAAAATAACTAATGAAATATAGTATTTATTTATTTATTTTTTTTTTTTTGAGTTGGAGTCTCACTCTGTCGCCCAGACTGGAGTGCAGTGGCCGCTCCCGGCCACCGCAGCCTCAACCTGCTGGGTTCCAGCGATCCTTCCGCCTCAGCCTTCCAAGTAGCTGGAACTACAGGCGCGCGCTACCATGCCCGGCTAGTTTTTTGATTTATTGTAGAGATGAGGTCTTGCTTGCCCAGGCGGGTCTCGAACCCCCTACGGGCTCAGGCAATCCACTCACCTCAGCCTCCCAAAGGTGCGGGATTACAGGCTGAGCCACCGAGCCCGGCTTAGTATTTATTTCAAATGTCCATATGTAGTATTTATACTAACATTTCCTAATGTACATGAAGAGCATTGATTCTATAGGTAGTTAAAAATATATGAAAAATGTGGATTTTCTCAGATATGTCTTACACATTACAACAAATTCTCTTGGCCTCACTTCTTAGCCCACCCTTTGCTGCAATGAACACCTATAAACAGGCTTCCACCAACTTTATTCTACTGAACCTAGACATTACCTTTCCCTAACCCCATATAATGGACTGCTCACTTCCTAACACAAGACTTTGCCAATGCCAAAATGCAGAGAAGTTAATATCTACAGAGACATCTTTAGACAAAGGATGACTGGAACCCCCAGCAAATAGTTAAGAGAGATGTGTTTTATAAGCCACCTCATGATGTCCTGTTGTGATTGAACATCAGTATTCTGTAATACCTTTGTATTTATATTTATTTTCCTTTTCCCCTTGTTCCACTCCCTGTGCCTTTTAGCCTTGCTTTGTCTCAGGCTTAATTTTTCAAAAATATATAGGTTAAACTACTTGGTTTATACTACTTGAAGTGATATCAAAAATTGAGTCCCAGGATGGGATTTTGGAGCTAGATTATTCACAGATCGTTAGTCAAAAAGAATCCTATTTCTGGTGTAATGTGAAGTGGTGATAATCCATGACACGTAGTAGCATTGAAATGATTAAGATTCTCACTTATGGTACAATGAGGTACCCATAGAATATTATGTGGTAGAATAAATAGAACCTTTGGCATGTTAAAAGTATATGAAGACAATGATAATTTTTTAAAAGTTAACTGTTTTCAAATTTTGAAAAATAAAATGATAGGTGCAGATCAACTACTACCAACTCAAGGGACATTGTGAAAGTGAAAGTTTCTACAGTGATGATATTTAGGGGGAGCCTTACATCTTGTAATCACAGGTCATACTATGCTGAAAATCACACTTAGGATCTAAGTATAAGAAAGAGAAAGCTGCACAAAGACAGTATTTATTTCTTGTAGATCCTGGATGTTAGGCCTTTGTCAGATACATGGTTAGCAAATATTTTTTCCTATTCTGTGGATTGTCTGCCCAGCCTTTAGATGGTCTTTTTTGCTATGCAAAATTGTTCAGTTTGATGAGGTTCCACTTGTCTGTCTTAGCTCTTATGGCATTTGCTTTTGGGAATTTGATCAAGAATTGGTTGCCTACTCCAATGTGCATAAGTGTGTTTCCTACGTTTTCTGCTAGGATTCTTATAGTTTGAGGTTTTACGTTTAGGTCTTTTATCCATTTAGAGTTGATTTTTGTATATGATGATAAGTAGGGATCCAGTTTCATTCTTCTGCATGTGATCAGCCAGTTTTCCCAGCACCATTTGCTAAATATGGCCTCCTTTCCTTAGTAGTTGTTATTGGTGGCTTTGTCAAAGATGAGTTGATTGAGAGACCGAGTTTTTGCTTCTGGAATCTCTGTTCTGTTCCGTTGGTCTATGTGTCTATTTTTGTGCCAGCACCAAGCTGTTTTGGTTACTGTAGCCTTGTAATAAAGTTTAAAGTCTGGAAGTGTGATACCTCCCACTCTGTTCCTTTTGCTAAGGATTGTTTTGGCTATTTGTGCTCTTTTTTGTTTCCATATGAATTTTTGTATGGTCATTTCCAGGTTAGTAATTTGATGAATATTGCATTGAAGCTGTAGATTACTTTGGGTAGGATAGACATCTTGACAATATTGATTCTTCTAATCCGTGAGCGTGGACTGCTTTTCCATTTGTTTGTGTCATCCCTGATTTCTTTGAGCAGTATTTTGTAGTTCTCATTGTAGAGAATTTTCAGTTCTCTGGTTAGGTGACTATAAAAGTATTTCTTTGTGTGTGGCTATTGTGAATGGAATTGTACAAGGAACTCAAATGTGCTGAAAGCAAAACAAACAAACAAAACCCCATGAAGAAGTGGGCAAAGAATGTGAATAGACATCTTTCGAAAGAAAATACACAAGCAGCTTACAGATACATGAAAAAATGCTCAGTCTCACTAATCATCAGAGAAATGCAAATTAAAACCACAACGAGGTATCACATAACTCCAGTAAGGATGACCATCGTTAATAAATCAAAAAACAACAGATGCTGACATGGGTGCAGAGAGAAGGGAACACTTCTATACTGTTGGTAGGAGTACAAGCTCGTTCAACTTCTATGGAAAGCAGTGTGGCAATTCCTAAAAGAACTAAAATCATACTTTTTGCAATCCATCTCCTGGGAATATAGCCAGAGAAACATAAATCTTTGTACAAAAGACACCTGCTCTCATGTTTATAGCTGGATAATTCACAATAGCAAAAACATGGAACCAACCCTATTGCCCATCAAAAGTGAAATGGATAAAGAAAATGTGGTATATATACACAACGGAGTAATACTCAGTCATAAAGAAGAACAAAATCATGAACCTAGCAGCAAAGTGGATGGAGATGGAGACCCATCATCCTTAGTGATCTATCACAGAAACAAAGAACTGAATACTGCATGCTCTCATTCATAAATGGGACCTGAACATTAATCACATTAGCACAGGGTGGGATCGGCAGTTGCTGGACATTGCTGGGGGAGTGGAGTGGGCAACTAACAACACAAAAGGTACCTGGTCCTAAACCAGGGGAAATGAGGACCAGTTGGAGGCCCAAACTTCACCTGCATGCAGCCTACTTGTGTAGCTAATCTTGACTTGTAACACACATTCCTATAATAAAATTTAAAATACATGTAGTATTTATTTATTCAATAAGTTTCCAATTTTAAAGGTAATGTTTTCATAGAAAGACATTAAAAATCTGAAATCTGTGGTGAGTACTTTGTGTAGACCATCTTGAAAATCTCAAAACTTCATATTTCCTTGAACAATTGACTTTTTGGGCTGTCACTTGCAGCTTCTTATACTATCTGTGGGGGGGATTGATAGTTCCCCTCTCTTTGGAGACACTGCAGATACCTCACCTGAAGCAGATTCCTCACTAGTTGCTGTTTATTCTTTCCAGTAACTGCCTCTCTACATCACGTAGTGTCTAAAACTTTTATGAAATAAGATCAGCATCAGTACAACCTGAGCAGAAAGGTATGGACCCTTGCTCAGCTGGAAATAGCAAACATCCCAAAGAAAATAAGACCTAGCTAATGTGTACTGACAAGAGCTAGAGGAAATATATTTGACTAGAAAAGGAATAATTTAAGACTGAAAATAATTTAATAACTTGAGAACAATCATCCTTGATCAGGGTTCAGTGACCTGCAAGGACACCTGGAACAAATTAGGATACCCTGCTGAGACAATCTCCTTGAAGTTTTTACAAAATGGTAGCCTACAGTAAATGAGGTGAGCTTTCTTTTTTTTGAAATCTTTTGTAGTAGAGCAATGAAGAAGTCAAAGGTTCAGAGAGGTAGAAATGTTATAATGGATTTAATATGTAAAACCAGAGAACTTATCACCTCACAATCTACTTTTTCTCCTTAGGTTCTTCTACCAAATTCTCTATTTTAAGTCAATAAGAGATACATTGGTGGTTTTGGAAGATGGTTGGGGGATGCACACTTCATGTCTTTGTGAAGTACAGTAGTGGATTCCTATGCAGGCTGGTGTGAGCAGACAAAGCTGAACATCCTTTTTACAGAATTCTGTGATGTGAGAGGCCAAGCGGCAGTACTTAGCCATCAGAGGCAAGGCACTTATATAATTACTATAATGGGCAGCAAGATCAAAGGAGCAGTCAAGGTGCCTTGACCCTCAGGGATCTGTGGGCATGATTGAGAGAACTTGATTTTCCAAACAGCTGATAGGGTGTTATGTAACTTGAATAATAAGAAAAAATAGCATTCTGGCAAGCAGAAGACTGATGTCAGACATCTAAATGGAAAATCACAGTATTTTCCTCAAGTTCCAGATATAAGTCACTGCACAGATCCAATATCCATTGATTGAAGGGAAAGCTGGGTCCCCTTGAAGAAGGGCATAGTAATATCTCTGTTAGGTAATATATCCCACTACTATTTCCCCAAAGAGATCTATGACCATTTACCATTTAAAATGAGGAAAGGGGAATAGCCAGACATTTTGAGGACTGTTAGATATAGAATCTAAACTGACACTAGTAACAGAAAATCCAAGATGCTATCTTGGAGCCCCAGTTGAAAGGTGATTAAAGCCAGTTGATAAATAATGTTCTGACCCAAGAGCATCTCACACTAAATACAATGAACTTCAGATTTACCCATTTATCACTTCCCTTGTCCCTGAATTCATATATCATAGCAGCCGGTAGGCTCTTCTTTCATACTGGTTCTCTGACTTGACTTGTGAAGTTAAAGCTGTTAAGGTAGAAAAGGTCAAAACAAAAGTTCCTAAAACTGGCTTACCTTCCCTGGTGACCATTATAATTAATATGAAGCAATACTGTATCCCAGATGGAATGGGATAAATTAGTGTCTACCTCAAAGTTTTAATGAATGCAGGGGTATAGGTGCCAATCATACCCTTATTTAATCCTTGTTGGCCCCTGCAACATCCAAATGATGGATGAATAATGATGAATTTCTTAACTTCTACAACCTCAAACTCAGCTGCCAAGCCAGTTGTGAACTCTACTAAAAGAGGTCGACACAGTCCTGGCACTTAGTATAGAGCTATTAACGTGAAGAATGTATTTATCACAATCACCATCAATAGAAAGAAGATCAAAAGCAGTGCAATTTCTCATAGAAAAGACAGAAGTATACATTAACTGTGTCCAAGACAAGTTAAATCATCAGCTCTGTCACAATAAAGTGCACAGAGGTTATGATCATTTTGGTATACTGCAGAACATCACACTTGTTCTCCACTGACTGAAGTAACTGTAATAATATCAGATACAATAACTTGTAAGCAGAGAACATTAAAAAATATAAAGAGGATATTTCATAGTAATAATAAAATGAATACAACAAAAGATATTAAAATGAATGCATATTTACCTAAGAACAGGCTCAAAATACATACAGAGATAGAATTTTACCATCATAGTTAGAGATACTACATAATCCTTTCAAAAATTGATAGTACCAATACACCAAAAAAATAAATAAAGGCATAGATGGTATGAATAACCTTGACTAAACAGACGTTGATAGAACACTAAACACTACAATTGAAGCAAACACTCTCTGTGAACATGGCATGTACACCAGTGTAAGCATATGCTAGGCCACAAAAAAGTTTGAAAAACTTCGATTGATTGCAATCATACAGAGTACATTCTAAGACTGGAACCAAATTAAAACAGACATAATAACAATAAAATATATGATAGGTTATTAAATTTGGGAGTTAAATTATATTTTCAAAAAATTCAGATTTCAAAAAAGAAATCACAGAAAAATTAGAAAATATATCTATCAAGTGATGACATAATACAACATAGAAAAAGTTGGGACAGTTAAAGTCATACTTGAAGAGAAGCATAGAGTTTCAATGTTTATCTTAAAAAAAAAATACAAAGTCTAAAATCAATGACCAAAAGATGACAGGGATAAAACGGAAATAGAAGGAAGAAAAAAGATAAGATCAGATGATCAATGAACTATGAAACAAACAAAAATAAAGACAATAGGCAGATATTTAATTCTCTGAAAATTTGAACCAAACTGATATAACATACTAGACTAGTCAAAAAATAAAATAAAAGAACACAAATGAATAATATCAGAAAAAAGGGGTTATTAACAGAGATCATAGAGGCAGAAAAGAATGATAAAAGAATTACCAAAATCTGCAACAAATTTGAGAATTTAAATGAAATGGACATTTTGCAATACTTTAGGCCTACATTATTTCATTATTGAATTCTGTGAAATATTTAAGAAATAAATGATGTTAATTTTTTATAAATTCTTCCAAAACAGAAACAAAAAAGAACATTTCCCAAATCATTTTATAAGGCCAGTAAAACTGATATGAAAACCTACCAACAACATTACAAAAATAAAATTATAGACCCAAATCCCTTTTGAACATAGATACAAAAATACTTGATAATATATTACCATGTAGAAGGAAGAAATATATTACAAAGACAATGCAAACAAGTAGAGTTTATTCTAGAAATACAAAGTTGGTTTAACGGTTGAAAATAATTCATGATAATTCATCATTTTTACAGTATAATTGGAAAAAAGCCATATGATTATCTCAATAATTAAGGAAGAAAAATTTATAAAATCAGTCTTTTATAATATGTTTTCTTGCATTATAGTAATAGGGACTTTCTCATGCTGATATAGAACTTCAACAAAAATGAAGAAAACCAAACCTACAGTTAATATTATATTTAATGTTGAAATACTGAAAGCTTTCCAAAGGTTGGAATAAAGTCAAGGATGTCCAAAAGGGCAAAAGGTGAAGGAAGGGCCTAGCAAGTTCCCCCAAGTCCTTTAATAAGGACACATGTGCCACTCACAAGATGACCTATTCACTTTCACTCTCATGGTCCCCAGGTTCCATAACCCTACATGTAGTTTGGGTTGTATACAGGTCCGGTTTTGGCAATGACCTTCTCAAGAATGAGTGAGAATTACTTTTACATATGCACTGTTGGGACATAAAATGACATAATACATTTGATGCTAAATAAGATTAGTCATAAAACACTTTAAAAGCAAAATTTAAAGAAAGGAACAAATCTGGAAAATAAATCAATAAAAGTAAACCCAAAATGTATGTAAATTCAAGATTACTTTAAAAACAATTTTATTTTACTATGCATTTCAGGTGCAAGTGCAATGTTTGCACTACACTTATTTTGAAACATTTTTCTATTTCTCCCTCAGTTGTGTTAAATATTCTCGTCTCAATATAAAACATCAAGCAAAATGTGGTAAAGTGTCAAAACATGGAATTTATAATATAATTGCAAGAGCTAACACATAAAATGCTATAGTAGATCCACAGATTTTGACTTTAATATAATGCACCATAAGAAATTACACATAGCTTAATTTTATTTAATTCAAAATCGGGGAATACATCATATTTTCTCTCTTGATCCTTCAGTATTCTCTACTATTCTCTTAAAACAACAACTTTACTTAGCTGTCTTTTGCATTATAGATGATAATAATAAAATGTATTGTTTTATTTTATAGGAAATTGAATAATTATGATGCTCTATTTTTTAGTAAGGCAAACTGATGTCATCACAGAATAACTTTACCACTAATTTTAATATTCCCCGTGGTTATTCCTGTATATGCTTTCATAATTTTCAAAAAGCAAATTTAAGATTAAAATTAACGTGAACACTTGTCCTAGTTAACTGATCCAGTCCTGGGCTTTTGCTTATGTCCCTGGTGTTCTGTGTGTTTAGTGCCTTCTATCACTGTTCATGAGTCCATATTCTGATGAGAAATAATTATCTTCACCCCAGGTAAAATACTAAGGAAATCTAAGCTTCTTAAGAGGTAACAAGAGACATATATGGACGTTCAAAAGAAGTAAGTGGAAGCCTTTTCTAAGCATGCACCTACATCCTTCCTGTTATGTTTCTGCCTCAGACACGCACATGTTTCTGAAGCACTTTGTGGTCACAGTCACAACAGATTGTCTTGTTGGAGACAGCAAACCTCTTGGGAAAAGGATGTGAGGAGGGAAATGAGGGCCTCTGAATGAGATTCCCAAGAAGAGGGAAAATACAGCAGCAGAAGAGAAACAGAAGCAAAAATGCTACATGCATCAGAAAAGGGTGCAAAGTGAATGCCACCAAATAGTGAGTTGATGAAAAAACACCCTAGGCAATGCATTCTTTTTTCATCTTGAAGAAGATGGGAATCGTTTTAAACTCCTGCAATCAGAGTCCAATTTCTTCTTAAGAAAGTATTTTGGTTATTGACATGTTTTCATTAATAAGTGGATGCTGAACATTTATCATGATACTACATAAAAGAGATTGGCAGTAATGGATCACTGCCAGGGGAGGAGGGGGACACACAACATTAATAAGGGTACCTGATCCCAAATCAGGTGAAGTGAGGACAAATGGGAGGCCCAAACATCACCTGTATGATGACCACTTATATACCTAACCCCGAATTGTATCCCACACCTTTAAATTTAAAAAAAAGTATTTTTGTTATTGTGTTGTGGAAAATAATAACATTGTCTACATGGTAACCATTTGCCTTCCACGCAAATACAATTGGTCCCTGACTTCAGATGATTCAACTTAGCAATTTTTTTCACTTTACAATACACATTTAGTAGACACCTTACTTCGAATATTGAATTTTGATCTTCTCCAGGGTTAGTGATATGCAGCAGGATACTCTAGCAATGCTGACATTTTCTTAACAGTGAGCTGCAGCTCCCACCTGCCTTACCATCGGGTGTTGAACAATCAACATCCTATAGTAGACTGTGGTGGCAGATGATTTTGCCCAACTGTGGACTAATATAGGTGTTGTGAGCACATCTAAAGTAGGCTGTGCCAAGCTGTGATGTTTAGTAGGCTAGGTGTTTAGGTGCATTTTCAACTTATGATATTTTCAACTTAAGAGGGGTTTATTGGAACATAGTTCACTTGACAACCAAGAAGCATCTGTAGTCTTTGTACAATAACATTTCAAACAAAAGTTCAGTTCTAAAATATGTGTTCAACATATAGTAGAATTATACTTAAATGCAAATATTTTAGAATATATCATATACCTAATTACTGAACACAGGCATACTAACCAAGTAATTAAAATGAGGCATATTTGTCTACCATGTTTCTTTAACCAAGTAGTTTTTATAGAGAAAAATTTCTAGAAAAAAAGAAATTATGTTTGAAAAGTTATTAGTGTTGCTGACATCTATATCTATTTCAACATATGTGTATTACTATAAACCTAAGAGCTCCTAAGCACTTATTTACCAATATTCCAAATATTATCTAATTACACAGACACAGACACACACACACACACATACACACTCA
The DNA here is from genome assembly GCA_963574415.1 of Tarsius wallacei. Lineage (NCBI taxonomy): Eukaryota > Metazoa > Chordata > Mammalia > Primates > Tarsiidae > Tarsius > Tarsius wallacei. The sequence goes on from CAUYQG010103642.1 coordinate 15,030, forward strand.
CACAAATGCATTATATATACAAAATGAATTTCATGGCAGGTCTATTTACAAAGATATCTCTACTTTGTTTTTGTTTTTGTTTTTGTTTTGAGTCAGTCTCACTCTGTTGCCCAGGCTGAAGTGCAGTGGCATGCTCACGGCCACCTCAGCGTCAAACTGCTAGGCTCAGGCCATCCTTCCACCACAGCCTTCCATGTAGCTGGAACTACAGGTGCCTACTACCATGCCCAGCTAATTTTTTGATATATTGTAGAGACAAGGTCTCACCAAATTGCCCAGGTTGTTCTTGAACCCCTGGATTCAGGCAATCCTCTTGGCTGGGCCTTCCAAAAGATTACAAAATGCCACAAGGGATATACTAATATAAAAGTAAGAACTAGCTTGAATTTCAGTTTTGCCATTGCTTAGATATATGACTTTAGATGAGTTGCTCAGCCTTTTGAAACCTCAGTTTTTCTTATTTGAAAGTATGGGAAAATAATGATCATCAGTATTGTGGTGAGAACTAAATGAGATGATGTAACCATGACACCTCAGTTTGATATTAGCGTGAAAACTGCTATGAACAAGAGCACACATACAAGCAACACTTCAGCATTTTATTTATAGTTTTGAGTTTCCAAAAACAAAGAAAACATACATTTTAAAGAAAATTAAAAGTAACATAATACTATAGGCATTAGAGAAAAGCAGAAGCATGAACTCTAATCACAATGTGAATTGATAATTTTTTGACCAGTCATTCTGAAACGGATTTCTTTTTTTTTTTTTTTTTTTGAGTTGGCATCTTACTCCGTCGCTCAGACTGGAGTGCAGTGGCTGCTCCCGGCCACCGCAGCCTGGACCTGCTGGGCTCCGGCGATCCTTCCGCCTCAGCCTTCCGAGTAGCTAGAACAACAGGCACGCGCTACCACATCCGGCTAATTTTTTTGATTTATTGTAGAGATGAGGTTTCACCTGCCCAGGCGGGTCTCGAACCCGCGGGCTCAGGCAATCCACTCACCTCAGCCTCCCAAGGCGCGGGATTACAGGTTGAGCCACCGAGCCCGGCTTGAAATGGATTTCTTGCTCTGAATACGAATCTATCCAACCTAGAAGTGGTGAATGACTAATAATCATGTATTGCTGACAGACTACTCTGATTATACTAATGTTCTTTCAAAATGATGAAGAGATAAGTTTAAAAGAAAAAGAACAAAAATAATTTCCGAAATTAAGCTTAATAGCAGAGCAAGGCAGAAATATATACACTGTATAGTTCAGCTCATAGATGACATGGATGGGAGACAGCTCAGAGAAGATGCACATGCTCATCAGAATATTATTTATAAAGTATGTATCATTCATTTTCAAAGTAGAGATACTGGCCAATCATGGTGGGAGGAGGGTGGGAAACTAGTAACAACTTAAATGTCTATAGAAAGCTAGTTAGGTCAATTACTGCCTAGTATTAATAGAATACTGGATTATCCAGTTGGTAAAATGAAAGCTAACACCAGAAGTTGATAACATTGATTATTTCTAGGAAAAGGATTGGATCAACTCAGAAATAGCAAGAAAATGGGATCTTTTTATTTTTAACTACATGTGTGTTTGCATTTTTGGCATGTGTCATTCTCATAATATATGTGGATTTATTACTTTTATTATAATATGTATTATTTTTATAATTGATGCCATTTTTATGTTTTAGTATTAAAAAAAATTCTATACATTCAAATCTGCTGGCTCCACACATTTCTCTTTCCATTAAAACATGATGCATCTAAATGCTGTTCTCTCTCTTAATATGCTATAAGCACTTCATATGAGGAAAGAAAAATGATTTTTCTAATTTAGCCTGACAACTGGCTCTAAGTAGGACAGCAGTCAGGCTGGCCTGTGGACTTTTCTGACAATACATTAGAAAATGAAAATTGTTCTTTTGCAATGCAGGTGACTCATTCCTTCAACTTAACCGTAGTGTCACTTGTGATTGAACCACCCTAATAAAAGGAACATATGTTTTTTACTCTCTTCATATTAGAGACTCCAAATAATTAAAAGCTGTGAAACAAAAAATAGATCATCATGGTTTCAATGAAATTCCTGTCTATATTTTGTTAGCTAATGTGATTATAATAAATAATTCTCTATCTCCAGTGAGAAAGATTTAAGCTGCATAGACTATTTGCACCACTTTAGACTCCATAGTTAAAAAAATGAAAGCAGACTCTATTGCATCCTGTTTCCAATTTCAAGTAAATGCTCAATGCTGTGACATGGTAATTGTGTCAGCAATTCAACTTGCTTTGAAGTTGATCTGCTATTTGGTTCAGAGAAGGTCAATTCCAGCACAAGCTAAAGAAACCTTTCTAGGCACAGAAGAGGCAACGAAATTCAATTATATCAGAGAAGAAACTTAAGTCTAAAAAAAATTATAGCTCTTAGTAATTGCATAGTATTACTGGTAACTTTCCAAAATGACCTTGTTCTAATTATAGAAAGAGAAAGTAATACATGCAGGTATAATTTAGATCTAGGACATTAGTATTCAAGATAGCATCTTACAAATCACATTGCACTGGTTGTGATCAGACCAGGAATTAGGCTTCCTGCTGGTTTATTACCTATTTTACATCCAGTTACAACTAACCTGCTTAAAAATCTCTGGGAAGAGAGCAGAATAAATGCCCCAGAAATGTTCTTCTTCTAGGACTTCTGCTCCGAATTGCCTGTCTCTTCTCTTACCTGAAGGGGTGTTAGACTCCATAAAAACATAAGGAACCCCTTTCTCACTACACCTTTTGAGAATAGCAGCTCTGAGAAAGTTTGCATTTTCTTTCCTCTTGTACTAGTGCAGAAGTACAAGAGCATCTCACACCACTGCAAGCACTAGAAATGAAAAACAGAGTACAAGGCAGATAAAGAGAATTTTTAGTTTTTACTATTTCTCTAATAACTTTAGTTAAAAATCTCAATTCATTTTAAAAGAAACATGAATATTTTATTTTTATAGTAATTGTAACCAATTGTGTCCTCTTGAAGCACGTTACTCAGGGCCACGAGAAGTGGGGAGGGTTCTCTGTTCTTTTAATAATCCTGCCCAGCCAAGCACAGTGACACAAGTCTGTAATCCTGGCAATTTGGGAGGCTGAGATGAGAGGATTACCTGAGCCTACGGTATAAATAAACAAACAAACAAACCCGGCAAAAATTAGCCAGGCATAGTAGTACATGCTGTGGTTCCAGATACTTAGAAGGCTGAGGCAAAAGAATGGCCTGAGCCCAGCAGGTCTATGCTGGGGTGGCTGTGAGCATGCCACTGAATTCCAACCTGGGCAATGGAGTGAGACTCCAACTCAAAAAAAACCCACAAAAACAAAAACAAAATAATAATTTTGCCCAATTCCAAAACTTTACAGTCAAGTCTGGGAAAAACAGTCTCTATTTAGCTAAATAATACTCCTTTTCATTTTAAAGTGCAGCCTCATTCAAATAAAGTATCTTCTAACATTCAGAGAAAACTAGACTATTGACTTTAGTTCACAAGAAAGAGAAAAGGAGAGCTGGGGTCTGTTCTCTTGTTTCCAGTATGCCTGGTATCTCCTGATGTTGGAGGAGGAGAAAGAGAAAGGAAAGTAGATTTTGGCTTTCATCATGGCCTATAGCAGCTTTCAGTCCCTTTCCTTTCAGTTACTGTTCCAGATAATCTAACTTGCCTGCAGGCTCAGTGTAGGCACACTTGCATATCAGAAGGCAATGACAAAGGACTGTGATTCTTAACCAGCCATTGTGAACTTAGGTGTTATTCATGTATCTGCTGACTCCCAGCTTTGAATCCAAGCCTATTTTCTTGAATATGTAGATTTCTTTTCCAAAATTATGAAAATCTTTGGCTGGCCTACATCTCTCTATGTTATTTGTTATCATGGTCCTCAGATCTAGGTACTGTAGACACAGAAAAAGACCCTTTCTTTGAGGTACTCCTTGAGGAGTGGACTTTGTGATTTCAACACACTGCCCTATCCAAGACTCTTTGGCCTTCTGATAGAACCAGAAAAACAAGTTGAAAGCTCTTTGGTTAAGCTGTTCTTGCTATGGTACTGTGAAGTCTTTGATAGCAGGGGCATTGTAGATCTTTATGGTCCCACAGATGAGTACAGTTCTTGATACAAAACAATGATGCAGTGATTGTAGAGTTTAAAATTTTGAATTGTAAGCTCAGATATAATTAATGGTAATAGGTGTCTCAAGGTCAGCAATAAAAAGCTGTCTTTTCCTTCAGATCAACACTTCCAATCCTTTTGAGTGATTATCTTGGAATCATTTTCCCTTGACTGTTGAAGGAAAAACTAGTGGAGATAACATGTTTTTTAATAAATATAATTTATGGTCTAAGGAAGCCAATCATCTTCTTTCCCTAATTCTCCTCTCTATCACAGTAAGGCACTTAAAGGAGTCCTGCATATTTTTCTTTCCTTTACAACTTTTGACAAAATAAACACTTTCTACTTCTATACGTTTTGTTTTAAAATTAAATATTTGCTATTTAATTTATTTACAAGAAGATTTGCAAGCATGTAAATAGAAATGTAAATCGTTTTTCTGAAATTCTGTCTTGTTGTAAACCAGAGAAATAACTTCCTGACAGTTATGATTTTACTGCATATTAAAGTTGGAGCCCAAGTGATTTATTTTCTCTCTCAAGGAAGCTGTGAGATGATGGATTCCCAAAACACTTGAGAGTCCCACGTGATCACTCATTGTTTCTTTAATATTCCACAGACACAAGTTTACCCTGAACAGAAGCTACATTTGAAGGATATACAACCATCTTTAGACTTTGATTTGCCTTAGGTGTTCAGTTTAAGCACCAATACAGCCCAATTTGCTCAATTCCATGGCAGTTGAAATATGGACATTGCTGTTAATAATTAAGTCATGATTGTGAAAACAAACTTTACTAATAAATCATATAATAAATCGTATAAGTGGATCACACTCACTTAAATTACTCATTTTATATGATGTCTGTATTTCTCATGGCATGAGTGAGTAAACGTTAAGATGGTATTTTTATTGTCAATTGCTACGGTACTGTGAAGTGTGATAGCAGGGCAATGGAATGTATATCATTATGTTCTCGCAGATGAGCACATTTTGCAGTACCAACCTGTCATGTAATAAGGTTAAAGGTTAAAGATTATTGAGGTTGAAATTTTGAATTGTAAACTAAGATACAGTTCATGGTAATATGTGTCTTAAGAATATGAATAATTACATGACATAAGAAAAATGTAGTCTCAATATTAGATTTAAATATTTCTGTGATTATTAAATTGCAATTATTGTCATTTTAGGATATGTCATCAACATCAACAACCTTATTAACAACTTATTAAGCTAGGCCCCCTTTTAACACTAACTTCATATTATTGAGTAAACTGAGCATTTTATCAATTATCCCATCTATTCCTCAATAAAATACATGAAGTGGAAACTATTAATCATTTTTTAAAAATGAAATGTTTAACTAACTAACATAAGACTGAGAAATTAAGGCTGAGTGATAGATTTGGAAGATAAATCCAGGCATCTCTATCTACAAACCCCTCCTTTTAACCACTACACTTCATGACCTGGATAAAGCTTATGCTATGATTAAGCTGTCTAAAAAAATCTCACAGGATGAAATATATAATTCTGAGATGGAATTATAATTTAAAATTTTACTCAGTATTATGAACATTACTTAAAGATCTGAGGAAAAATTTATATCTCAATGTCATGGAGATGATAAATAATAGGATAAGAAAAAAATAGGAATACACTGTCATATTTTGGCTAGTTTGGGATCACATAAAAAATGCATTTTAATAACTTGGATTGAAATAAATAAACATTTTCTTTTCATCATAAACATACTATTAAGAACCTGTATCATTAATTCCTTAACAATTAAAAAAATTAATCCTAAAGACCAAAGTTGTCCATAATTATCATCCACTTTATATTATCTAGTGGAAATAATTTGGAAATTTCTGATTTTGTGTTAGATATTCGAAGTCCCTACTCCTGGTCATAATCTTACAAAATGTTTATAATAAGTACATCTTTCAAAGAATCAAAATAGAAAGCAATTTCAAATCTTAATTTTTATTCAACATTGCTATATGATTTTCTTGTTATATGTCATAAATCAAGATAGCTTATTTATAGATGAACATATGTAAATGTGTAGCAAAAGAAGGTCATGTCAATTACATTCCGAAACTAGACTCTTATTATATGCCAAGTATAGCTTACTTTGTGTTATGGATTCACCCTATCATTTAATTCTGAATGACAGTAATTTAAGGATTTCTTTAAAAGAAATCCAACTTTAAGTCTTTGAATAAAAGTGAGGTAAAATTCAGACAATACTGTTTCTCCATTGAGAAACTTCATATATAATGTGGCTCAACATGTCTTTAATACTGTGTTTACTTGAATTTTATTTTTTACGATAGTACTTAGGTCTGTCCGTTAGCACATAATTTTAATATCTATTATAAATATTAGTACACATACACACATATTTTCCCCTGTTAAATGGTTTTAGACTCAGTAAAGGATAATTCAAAGGAGAAGACAAAGTGGTAAGAGGATAGAAGTCAGGCAAAAGACAGAGAAATTAAGTAACAATATTAAAGACTTCAAGAAATGGAAATAAATACAAATAAATGTCTCCATTTCATTTAGTGACAAAAATACTTCAAAGCTAAAGTCAAGTGGTAATAGCACATAAGAGGAGTTGTAGAAATAATAAGTATAGTAAAGATACCTACACCTTGCAATAAGTGATCTTAAAAGGAAAAAAAAAGTTGATCTTAAAAGGAAAAAAATAGATACAGGTGAATATTATGCAAACAAAATATTTTCTACATTAGGTTTTGGAAAATAGCAGACATAACACAGTTTTTGCCTAGCAAGTGTTCTATAAATGTTTTTTAATAGTTTGCCTAATGAAATCTAATAAATAAATATTTCTTCAATAGTGTACTTAAAATAAGCAATTATAAATAGACAGTCAATCCTCATTCACAGATTTCATGTTTTCAAATTTGCCTACTTGCTAAAATGTATTTATAATTCCCAAATCAATACTTCCAGGGCTTTGGCAGTCATTCAGGGATATGTGCAGAGCCAAAATACACATGTCCCCAGCTAAGGTCACACAAGGCAAAAGCTCTGCTCTCTGTTTTTGACTTTCGTACCGTAAACAAGTGTCCTTTTTGCAATCGATTTAGTGTAAGGTTTTTCACATTTTTGTGCTTTTTATTTGTGATTTTACAATCTAAAATGTCTCTCAAGTGTAGTGCTGAAGTGCTGTTTAGTGTGCCTAAGAACTGGAAGGCTATGATGTGTCTGTCTTACAGAGAAAATGTGCATGCCGAATAAGCTTTGTTCAGGAATGAACTTTTAGTACCTGAGCTCAATGTTAATGATCAGCAATATATATTAACTAAGATGTCTTCAAACAGAAACACATATAAAACAAGGCTATTAATTGGTCAGTTAAAAAATATTGTGACCAAAGGCTCACAGGAACTGAACCGTGTATTTTCTCTAGGAGCCGTAGCTCAGTATTTACTAATTTCATGTGCTCAACAACTTTATAGAATTTAATTCCCACAAATGCTGAGAACCAACTGTATAAATAAATGAACCAAATCCTACTGAATAAGTAAATTATACTCCTGTTAACTTGTATATCACTTTTGTCAATAAGGTATCTACAACTTGATTTTCATTCCTCATGTGAAAGGGTTAAGGTATGCTTTGAGCATTGTGAGGAACTCTATTGGCTATACCAAAATGCTCATTCAGAAATGCAAACTGAGTCATATTTTCTCTCATCTAAAAAAAGTTCCATGACCTAACATGACGTAAAAGATGAAGTGCAGTTTCCTCAGGATGGCATAAAATTTCCAACCACAGCCTGATACTTTTCTACCTCCCAGGCACTTCTGTCCATTTTCCCTTGTACAACTTCCACACAGATTTTCACATGCCGTCACCACTGCCTGTTAATGTTCTATCTGTCCTTTGTCTAATCAGTGAGCTGCGAAAATTCATCAAAATTCTCACTCCAACATCACTTCTGGGACAACTTTTCTGACTGGCCAAAGCAGAGGTCATCTATCACTTCCTCTTTTGTGTTCCCCATAGCATTTTGTGGTTTCCTATTTTGTGACTCTCTTCCTCATTGCATTGCAAGCTGCTACACTATGGTAGAGACACATGTTCAATATATGGAATTCTAGGTCATGTGTTTAGAATACAACATAAAAGTGATATTCAAACCCACTTTTAAATTTAATCCTCACAAAGCAATAGGAACAAAAAATCTATACATTTATATTAAGATTATAGAGCTTTAATGTTCATCAGAATAATTTCTTGAGAAAAGATTAATCAGGCATTGGCTACTCAGTATCCTCTTTTCCAAAAGCTCTATGGTGTGCTTGTGGGGGATTATTCTCCCACCACTGTGCATGGGGTGTGGAAGGAGGGGCATTACTTCCATGTATCTCCCATTACAACATCAATTGGAAATAAACTTTGAAACTAATATCATGAGGCAATGTCATTAGGACATAATCTGATAATTGCAGTAACAACATATCAGAGTTGAGACAGCATTAGTAGGAGCAGTAGGAGCAGCCTTTGTTGTGCTAGTTAGAGCATGGATAAAACTTTTGAGCTTAAATGGTCAGGATAAAGTCTACAGGATTTAAAGGTAACTGGGCCTTTGATGCTTATAAAGTGATTGTAGTCATGGGCATAGTTTGATGGTAAAAACCCTTGCAAGATAATCTCAGACATTTATAAATAATAGAACTTAAGACTTAAAAAACTAAGATACAATAGATATATGGTTTAATCCATTCCTTGGAAATATAAGAAATCTGAATTCTAGGAAAGTGATATAGTTTGCCCAAGGTCACATGATCACTGGAAAATCTAGGTTGAAAGCCAAGTTTTTGAGGTTTAATACTATGCTATATTTTATGATGCCATGATGCTTTCCAAATAAATTTTTGCCCATTTTTATGTTTAGCATGACTTGAAAGCCATTTTTAAAAATTTCTCTAATTAAAAACAATCCATTATAGTGTGTCACTATTTTTTAGAATAAAGATTTTTAGAGTTTTGCAGATGTCATATATAAATATTGTCATTAAAATTCATCAAATTCTCATTTTAATATTTTAAAAATTACATTTAAATTTAAATAAGCAGGATGTATAGAATAATGTAGACAGATATTAAAATTAAACCTTGATTCTAGCTATGATTTGAAAACTCTAATAATATATTGCCCTACATACTGCTTTTACATATTAACTCATTTTACGAATTGTTTATTCAAATATCTCTTTATTTTATGTACACTTGGCATTTTTAAAATAACCATTTGGAAAGTTTATAACAATAGCATCAGATCAACTAGATAGCCAACAACTCTAAATAAAACTTAATTCATGACATGTATTTGGAGCCAAAATTTCAAACAAGTTATACAAGTTCAAAACTCATGTGGCAGTGAAGTGTACTGTCTTTTAAAAAACGCAGTCTGGGGCAACACATTTGGGTCCCCTCCCATTGTGGGAGCTTTTCTGTCCTCTCAATAAATCCCACTTTCTCACTTTCCAGCTGTCAGTGTCCCTCATTCCTCCTGGGAACGAGACAAGAACCCTGACCTGAAGAGCTGCAGAAGATCTTCGGAACCAAAGAGCCATGCACCCCAGAGGCTGGCTTGCCAGCTGGTAGAGCTTACTGAACTGGAGAGCTGCTGGAAGATGAGACTCTGAATCTGAGACAATTTTGGGGGCTGCAACACTCTCAGGGCTTGACTTGCCAGCCCATTAGAGTCAGCACTCTGGGGGCTAGGCTTGCCATCCCACCAAATCAGCAACACTCTCAGGACTTGGCTTGCCAGCCCATTAGAGCCAACACTTCTGGGGCTAGCTTGGCGGCCCATCAGGCTGACCCTGATGGGGGCTTGGTTGGCCAACCCATCAAGCTGACTCTCTCGAAGCCCAGGCTGACCTGAAAAATCCATATCAGTAATATTATTTTTAAAAATTTTAAAAGCAGACATCTATATCTTAAAATATCCCAGATCTTGTAAAGATTAAAGGTTATGTTTAATGTATAGCCAGAATTGAAAACTACTGTTGACCATTGCCTTACTAAACTGTGGTGTGGAAGTGCTCTTTGAGTGTTGCCATGTTTCCTGACTTTGGGCCCCTTTCCCTACTTTTGGGAGGTGAATCTCCTCTTTCTTTCTCTCTCTCTCTCTCTAATTACTTTTTAAATAAACTATATTTTTGAATTTAAAAAAAGAAAACTACTGTTTAAAAAAACTCAGTCTGGATTTAGTGGGAACATTTTCTTCATCTCTACATATTTTCTAATACTCTGCATCCATTAAAAGTATTTTGAAGGCTTTTTTTTCTTCCATAACCACTGTCACAAAGGAAATGAAAATTTCCTGACAGAGGTGTCATTACCAAGCCTTCTGCCCTTCGGTCTGCATGGGTCCACTTGCCCAGCAGTGCAGGGGAAGCTGGCAGTAATTACAGAGCTTACCGTATGGCCTTCTTAGGAAGGATTTGTTTCAAGTTTGAGTAGGTGATTTCATTTTTAAAAAATGTTCTGCTTGTTCTTATTTACAATAAAGTTGGAAATATTTTGCATCACAAGAAATCACAAGTGTGAAAGATTCAGTAACAGCAAAATAGGAAAGAATATTTTATGGTTTTTTTTTCCTCCTTGGACTGATTGCCTAAAGGACAAAGACCAGTGTGATTTCAGAGCAGGTTATAAATACATAAATATGTAGTTCTTTAGCCAAATTGTTACTTAAAGGACATATCCCACTGTATAAATCTCTGCTGAATGCAAAGAACTGTTTAAGCTATTGTTTAATAACCAATTTCCATAGGAAAAATTAATGTAAACTAGACAATTATGAAATTAGTCAATGAAAACTAAATTCATGAACTATTATCAAAACAGAACTATGAGACAAAGAAGAATATGTCGAGATAAAATGCATAAGATCATCAGAGTTAGAGTTAAACATATTCTTCCACAAAACTTACTCATAGTAAGCAATGACATCATGGAACCAAATAATTTAAAAAATTATGCTTTTTACATATGATAGGATTGTTTCAGAAGCACTACATCTACCTTCCTCTGGAAAAAAGGGAGGTTTCTCCTAGACAAAAGAAAAGGTTTTGGCAAAATTCGAGTTAGTGGTTTGCTAAATGTAAGCCTCTTTTCTTGCATAGTGCTTTGCCCTGTTTACTTTTTTTGTTGTTGTTCCCAAATAGCTGCAGATAAAGAAGTATTCTCCCTTTGCATAAATTAGAATGCATTAGCTGTTGAAATACAAACCTCAAAGCAACCAGTTTAAACAGTAAGGAAATCTATTGTCTCGTTTTTTATTATTAATAAAGATGTGGGTTTAAAAAACAATTTTTTTTTATAAAGATGTGGGGGTATTGTCTCTTTTAACACATAAACTAGAGAGGAAATGGCCCCAGAGATGGTTAGTTAGCAGCTTGGTGATGCCATCAAAGAATCCAGTGTCTGTTTCTCTAGGGGCAATATGACATTACAGCAAGCCTGGAATTGGTCTGAGTTGTTTTACTGACATAAGACTTAACACCTTTGTGACACTGAACTCTGGTCGTGTATGAAACACACTCATTAATACAGTGGCTTTGCAACTATGCGTCTAAAGGTTTTGGGCCGTGTGTGCTACCATAGTGTATCAATGACAGTGAGATAGATGTTATGCACCTGGTCTGTGCCCAGACTGATGATGTGCCCAGAGACTCCTAGAGAACACTCCAATTGGGCTGGTTATGTAGTAAAAATATGCTTGAGTAATCAGCAGAGCATAGAAATCCCAGCTGAGACTCTATTTTGGGCATCCTCATTCTGAGGGGGTTTCATACACAGGTCAGGTGGCTTCTGATCAAGATAGAAAGCATGTCAGTAAGGCCTTCACAAAGGAAGAAGCAGAATATAAACTCAGTGTCCCTTGATCCCTTACTGTGAGAGCACCTTTAACTGGTATTCTTATTCTTACTTTAGTCCTGTTAGTGTAGTGTATGTTGTTCTTGAAATAAATTATAGATTTGTACGTACTGTCACTTGAGTCTTGTGAGTCAGGGACTGAACTAAGGTCATACAAGTACAGAGTGAGTATCTCCTAAAATGTTCTGCCCTAGAATCTCACATGTCTCATACTAGTCCCAGCCTTGTTGTTAATCATCTCTGTCAATCAAACTTTTTCTATCATCATTAATTAAGTCAACTTTTGTACTATTGTCCTCAAGCTGGTGTATTTTTGTCACGAGATCCCTACCAGTGGCAATGGAGATTCCATGCTTTTTTGCTCATAGCAACCAAAGAAAAAAATTGAGTCCCATAGTGAACTAGCCATCTTTCTCTTAACCCCTTCATCTAGGACATTTCACTTCAATCACCAGGAAAATGCTAGGTCTTGGTTAGTTTACTAATCAAGATGACACTATAGAGCTGAAATTAGAGAGGGCAGCTGAAAAGAAAAAAATAAATAAATAAAATAGAGTCCTGTTAGAAAGGAGAAGAGGGGGAGGTCTATTGTAGCTTGAGCAAACAACAATGTCCAGTATACTTTATTACTGGCAGAAACATTGACTTAAAGGATATAAATGCAGCTCATGAGTCAGATGCCAAAACTTGTAACTAAAATTAATTTTCTCCCACTTTTTATTTTCATGATTCAACTTATAGGCTTAAATAAATGAAGTTTCTCTAAGAAAATTTTTCTATGTTAATACCAAATATACCCAATTTACATAATAAAATATCAATATCAAACTATAATTGTAATAACATAGTCTGAGGCAAAAATTTAAATTAATGGCATCAAGTTCACTAAGATGACAAGTGTTAATTATCATTTTTCTTTCATTGATTTCCAAAAAACAGTAAATCAGATAATTGAATATTACTAATAATTTCCTGCCATAGTCATGCTATTTTGCATGATTTTTAAAATGTAGCTTAAAAAGTGCATTTAAGGTTTTATTAAAGATGTAATTATTCTACATTAAAATCTTACTCATTTGAGTCAAAACCATTTAAAAATTCAAATAATGCATGATAAGAATACTGTTTAAAATTTTTATGACATTTTAGAATATGATATACTTCACCAGACCTACTCAGTTCAATGATTATTCATTTTATATTGCACTGTATAACTACAGCAGTATAAAAATGCCTTTTGTATCTTGTAAAGACATATACACAATAAAAAAGTGAAAAGTATTTTTACAAAAAACTAATAATATATGACAGAATTTTAATGCATGAATTATGGTTAAAAAAAAACCACATAGAAACAAACTGGAGAGAGACTAACTACCAAAAATGAAAGTCTTTGAAAAGAAGTCATTCACATAACTTATAAATTCTTTTTAAAATCTTTAAATTAATATTTAAAAATTTTTTTTCATTGTCAGAATGAATTCATATACATAACAATTAATCAAATAACACAGAGGAGTTCAGGATATAGAACAATAAGATACTCCACAAGACACTTTAGCTACACTGTTCTCACTTCCTAAAGACTTTTAGTCATTTGTTAATATTTTTGGTAGTTACATTTAAAACTCTAAGCAATGTACATATAATTCTACTTTGTTGATTTGTAGAAATGTGGCTTTAGTCTTTTTATAAAAACTAAGCTTTTTTACATAGATCTCTCTCCACCATACCGAGATTTGATAATTATTTTAGATTTTAGATTTTTTAATAATTATTTTAAAAATTGTATATTACTTTCTCAAACTTCTAGTTTTCTACTCATGGCCAACTTATATTTTAATATAACAGAATCATCTCTTTCATCTTTCTTCTTCCTCTTTTTGCCATCTTCTGTCATTATCCTATTACTCCTATATTATTTCCTTTGTGTCAATGCTTTGACAATAATTAAAGTTTGTAAGTTGAAAATCAATAGGTAGCATTTGTAATACACTGTTATATAAGCATGTAAATATTTATCACCGGGACAAATTTTATTCTATAATAACATCTTCTTCTCTATGAGTTTGATGTCACACATGACCTTGGTGTCACCTAAAACTGAGTGTTTCTAGCATCAGGATTGAGTTATCTTTTCTTGTTTACTCAGTCATTTGCTTAAAATAATGCTACATTTCATTGTGTTTCATATTTGAAGTAGTGTTTTCTTATAAAGAACTTTGTTCTTCCTTAAGATTCAAATTCTCTTTTTTTTTTTTTTTTGCATTAGGTGGCCTTTACCATATCTCTACATTGTCTGTCATTCTATTTGAATTATCTATTATAAATTCTCTCACTTTTCCCAGTGATCTACTGGTCTGATCTGGACAGGTCACCACTTAGGCCCTCAGCACAGCGATCAGCCCAGCCTTCCCATTCCTGCCCTCTTTGAGCTACTGTTTCTTGAATCCGGTGGTTACCTTATCCAAGTATTCACAGAAAAGGCATGTGGAAGATTTATTTGCTAAATTCCTATGTGCTTGAAATTATGTTAAGTCTACTTTCATAATTCATTGAGTTTGGTTGGGTAAAAATTCTAAGTTCTAGTTCAGTTTTTCTTAGAAATATGAAGTTATTACTTGTCTAGCATCCGATCTTAATGAAAAGTTGCCTAGGGACATTTTGATTCTTCTTTTGAAAACAATATTTTCTTTTTTCTTCTCTGGAAGCTTTAAATTTTTTCTCTTTGTCCTTAGAATTCTGAAGTTTCAACATGGTGCGCCCAAGTGGAGGTAGATGATTTCTCATTCATTGAGGGGAAAATTCAGCAGGTCTTTTCAGTGTGAAGACTCACTATTTCTTCATATATGGGGAATTATTGTGTATTATCTCTTGATAATTTTCTACCCTCTATTTCCTTGGTTCTCTTTTTCTATAATTTGTATTAGTCCAACACAGACATATACATTTCTAACACACACACACAAATCTGTCAGTTTTCTTTGTAAACCTTTTCTACATTCTGAGATATCTATTTAACTCATTTTCTAGCCCTTTGAATTTTATTTTCAATATCAGTTCTCTTATTTTTAAACCTGCATGTTCTTTATCATTTCTTTGTTGTTTCTTTTATTTAGTTGTCATACTTTCCTACTATGTGTGAATCACATGCCCACATCTTTCTATTGTTAGTCATCACCCACATTGAAGTACTGATTTTCTTTATAATCAGTTGGTTTGTGTGGCCATTGTCTTTTGCGTCCCTGATCTACACAATACCTAGTGATGTATATGGTCTGGTTTAAATTTCAGAAAGAAACACAGGTGGCTGTTGTGGGTTTCTGTTGTGGGTTTCTTTTGCTGTTGCATCAATTGTTGTTATTTGTTTGTTTGTGTACTTTTTTCACATCAGATCTCTGAAAAGAAATTTTTACTGCTAGATCTCTGCAATGAGGGACAGAGAACAGAAAGGGGTGAGAACTGGTCCTCCAACTAAGAGTCCATTTTGTTTAACTTCTTTCTTGGAAAGACCCCAGTTTCTGCCCCCTTCCCAGGTGCTAACTGTCAAATTACTGGCACTCTATGAGTTAACAATGGAGGAGTATATTGACTAATAATACTGTACACAGATCCCCACCAATCTTCCTGCTTAGAGCCCCATGTGCCACTCCTTACTCAATGTCTCTGAGCTCAGAGCTTCTGGAAGTTGAAGAATGAGACCCTTCCTCCACTGAAAGGTTTTCACAACGTATTTTGGGCTTCAAGTTTCAAGGCCCATTTCATTTTTCCACATGTTCCATCAGTATTTTCCATAATTTTTCTGTGATCTCTCATCCTTTACTGCTCACCATCCTTATTTTTTTGCTATACGAGTTCATTTTGTATTGTCCTTTTCCGTTTTTATTTCAAGACAGAAGGAAAAAAAAAAAAGCATGTCAGTCATCTTGGCTTTCAAAGTTTGGGTTGTTACATTCTTAATAATATTTCCTTCAAGTTATTTCTTACATAATGTATTATCTGGAAAAAATTGATACTGAATCCAACTTAGAGAGATTAACTAAGGAGATTAATTTATTTTAAATGACAATCCTATAATGTGATTATCTCATTCTTATTGACAAGTAAAGTATTTTCTCTTTAATAGGATGGAAAAATCGAATCTGTATCAAAATAAGCAAACAAACAAAAAATCTGTCTTGTCCCTGCATCTGCCAAAAATATATATGCCTAATTACTTCACCAAAATGGAAAGGAAATAGATGAAGTACTAAACTTCAGAAAACTGAGCAGGGGTTGCTGGAAATGGTCTTTAAAACACAAGATCAATTTCTGATATAACCAGAGAACACATTATGATGTTCAAGGAAGGAAGGAAGGAAGGAAGGAAGGAAGGAAGGAAGGAAGGAAGGAGAGAGAGAAGAAAAGAAAGAAGGAGAGAAGGAAAGAAAGAAACGGAAAGCATAAGGGAAAGAAAGGAAGAAAGAAAATAAATCGAGGGAGGGAGGGCCGAAGGCAGAGAGGGACGACAGGACCGAAAAAAAGAATGTAGGTGTGGGGCCTACCATTTTCCAAGACTCTGGTTTAAGCGGTTTGGAAAGGAGTCTAGGAATTGGTGTTAATCTTAGATAAATTTTAGGGAATTCTAATGTATAGACAATATTGAGAACCACTGTCCTGAATCAGCACTTCTCAAGCATAATGTGGATATGAATCCCAGTGAGAAGCTATGAAAATTTAGATTTTTAAGTCAGTAGATGATATTGAAGCTATGACTCAACACCAAACTTTACTGGGTCAAAGGCAAAGTCACCTGTGAGGTACCTCGCCTAACAAGCTTCACCGAGGTACCTCATCTCAGAAAAGTTGTGTTTTTGTTTTTAACTAAGGAGAAAGTTTTAGTGTAAATAGTGAAAAGACTTTTATTTAGTACATATTGTTTTAAAGTATCCCTCAAGTGATACCCCAAGTAGAGAACTATTGTTCTAAAGTTTATGTGTTGAGGGGAAGGAGCTGGGAGAGGAAAACTTGAGTTTTAAAGTAAGAGATACATCAGGAAAAGTGATATTATGGACACTCAAGGAATTGTTATCATAGAACAGGAAGAATGTGACTGTTCCCGGGAAACAGGAGGAATAGCAGGTGCCAATGAATGTACTTTACATTTCAGGGTAGGCAAAATACTGAGGGAGTTTTCCTCTGTTCATCTTAACTGAGAAAAACATTTGTAGAACTGAATGCTTGAATGAAAGGCAGAAGTTTAGGATAATTATTGAGATAATAAGAGCATGATTTGACGAGAAACAACCACAAGGATGGCCACGTAGAAAAGTAAACCCACCTCTGGCTGGTCAGAAGATCATGGGTTTGTGGAGGCACCATGCAATTTTATTTTATTTATTTTTTATTTATTTTATTTTTTTGAGTTGGGGTCTCAGAGTTGAGTGAGAACTCTGTCACCTAGGCTGCAGTACAGTCACAAGATCATGGCTACTGCAATTTCAACCTGCTGGGCTCAGGCAATCCTTCCACCTCAGCCTTCCAAGTAGCTGGAACTACAAGGCACGTGCCTCCACGCCTAGCTAATTTTTGATTTATTGTAGAGATAAGGTCTCACCAAGTTGCGCAGGCTGGTCTTGAACCCCTGGACACAGGCAATCCTCTCACCTCAGTCTCCCAAAGTGCTGGGATTACAAGATTGAGCCACCACATCTGGCCTTTTATACTATTTTTTAAAATTTTTATTTTAAATATGGGTACATCTTTAAAATCAAGGTTAGGTATACAAATGCAATTTTAATGTCCCCTTTAAACAGCACTTTGCAGTACTAAGCTCATGGATGGGTGCAATCAAAGATAAGATTTTGTGGACAAGGTAAAGTAGAAAGATATTAAGATAAGAATAAATTTTGTATCACTATTGTTGGTATTGCATATAATGTAAATATTTAAATTATTATTCCCAAAGATGCCTTTAGAGCAAACAAGTCCCATTAAAAACTCTTTTAGTTAATTGTATTAATAAGTTTATATTTTTTTTGGAATCTCAGAAAACTTTTTAATAAATCAACGGAAAACAATTAGGACAACTCCATAAGATTAATAAAAGAAGGTATGTCTTCATAATTAAAATCTGACATAATGCCTTGTCAAAACTTAAATACTTATTAATATTTTTACAGAAGGAAACCAGTAAGTTTTACTTCCAAAGACATAATGAAAAAGTGTTTGCAGGCCATTTTAGTAACAATGTTCATATTGCAATAACTTCATGAGTGACAGTTCCATATCTGATGCATGCATCTCAAACAAAAAATTTGTAATGTGCCCTTTTAAAAAAAATTTAATAATCATGAAATAATATAAATGTCAATAAAGTGACAAAAATTGATGCAACTCAGACTCTTAAAATAAAAAATGTTGATTTCTAAAGAAGATAAGTAGTAACAAGTAAATAATAAATCAAAGCAAAAGTCAGTTTTTAATTGTTTCCATCATGTAAGGTATAAAAATTAAGAATAGTGTTGATAGAAATAGAAACCACAGTTGATACCAACAATATCAAAAGTGTCAATTAAAACCAAAAAAGAGAGTTCAAAATATTACATAATAAAGAATTCATTAAACTATTTCGAAGATTATCTATGTCTTAAAGGAGAAATTAAAATCCAACAATATCAATAGTGTCAATTAAAACCAAAAAAGAGAGTTCAAAATATTACATAATAAAGAATTCATTAAACTAATTTGAAGATTACCTATGTCTTAAAGGATAAATTAAAATCATAGGTAAAGGAGTATCTTTGGACATTTGGCACACATTTTAGACACTACTAAACAGGAAGCCAGGATGAAATAGAAGCAATCTGAAATTGAATCTTGAGGCTTATATAGATCCTGGTAGAGCTCTTTGTTGGATTAATTTCCAATATCTTTCTACAACACCTAGCTTAAAAAATGGACATTATTCATTCATTATCATAACTACTAAGCATAAGCCCATTTCTGGAACTGAGGAGAACTTCAGAATATATAAATAAAATTTAAAATAAAATTATATATAACATAAAATTTCTCTAGGTAATTTAAAATCTGTAATTACTTGGAATTTTCACAGACTGATTACCATAAGTATTTAGCTATAATAAGGCATTTTTCAAATATTAAGGAGAGAATAAAATAATGCTTTAGCATAAGTAATTACCAATTGGATTGGAAAAACTGTTGATCTTATGTCCATGAAAACAGAACTATGCACAGTAATGATCCTGAAGTGATTGTGGAATTGTGATCATTGGGCAGTTATTCTACTTTTCCCCACAAATATAAAAATATCTCTGCTGTGTTTGGATAACTTACACTCCATTGTTAAAGAATATCTACAGGGCAGGGTGACATCATTTAGCTAAAGTCAATTTTTTTCATTAATGGAAATATTTTGTACAATAGAGCTGGATAATTTTGAACTTTTTTCTCCTATGGGCCATATTTCTAAATAGTATCACATTCTTGCTGAAACAGTATGTTAACATTTCTGAATTGTAAAGTTATTTTCCCATGCCTACCAAGAGATAAACAATACCTTTGTTTCCATTGTCGGTAAGTGTACTCAGGCTAAGACATGTAAAGCTTTAACAAAACATTTAACTTGCTATCTAAACACTTTGTAAGTTGTTAACTCTATTTTTTTAACACTTTACATTTTTATTATAATAGAAATTAAGAAGCCATGTAGTTCTCTGATTTCCCATTTGTTTCTTTCCCCAAAGATCATTCTATTTATCATCAGTTACAAGGTATACCTACCCAAATGAGATTTGTATGTATTCTCCTGGTCTGAGAACTTCCTTGGTTTATTTTGCATGTTTGCCACATGCCCACTCCTAAGTTACCTGGCTTTGCTATTCAGGGTATCAAATACATCACAATGATGGCTAAAGAGAAAAAACATTCTGATCCTAGCCATAGGTTCCTGAAAATTATACTCAAGTTTGCATCTTGCCACACCTTTGCCTTATGTTTCATTCAGCATGTTAGTCCTTAGACATCTGGGTTGCATCCATGTGACGCTCTGTAACACTATTAATCTCTGTCCCACACTTAATCCATAAATAAAGAGGAACTTGTGGCAGCATAGGTAGCTTTTTGAAATATAGCAAGGGCTACACAATTTAGAAAATCTCCTTTTTAAACAACTCCAATTACTTGGTGACAAAATAGCATAGATTTGATGTGACAGGGTCTGCTGTGAATACATAATAGAAAGAATAGGTAGTTTCATCCAGAGAGGTGATAGAATCAAGAAATGCACATGACTATGTAAGTAAAAGTGTGAACACACACACATACACATATACACTCACAGAGTAAAGGTTAAATGGAACTCTAGAAGCCGTGTTATCCTATGCAGTTAAACTGATACAATTAGAAAGAGTCCACTGGAGTTATAGAATAGTTGAATATCCTCAGACATATGCATTAATCAATATGTCCTCTTGGGAATTGGAAAATGGATAAGTGAATATTAATTAATATTTTTTGCTATTAAAATAATGCTGATATGGATATTCTTATACAGTTTTCCTGATTTATTTATTTCATCTTTATTTACTCAATTTTTTAACTTTTTTTATTTTAAAATAGTCAGATACAGTTCAGAGTGAGGTATACAAATATTCATTGTGCAGGTACCATTGTTGATGAGATGTGCCCCCCTTTCCCCAAGCAGATATCGACTACTGTCAGTTTCACCACCCTGCCTCCCCCCGCCCCGCCACAGTTTCCCGCTATTGTCAATCCTTTTCTTATAGTATTACGGTAGTTGTTCAAGGTCCACTTATGAGTGAGAACATGTGATACTCAGCTCTTCGTTTCTGTGAGAGATCACTCAGTATTATAAACTCTTATTCCATCCAGGTTGCTGTGAAGTTCATGATTTTGTTCTTCTTTATGGCTGCATAATATTCCATCAGGTATATGTACCACATTTTTTTTATCCAGTCTTCTTTTGATGGGCAGCACGGTTGCTTCCATGTTCTTGCTATTGTGAACAATGCTGCAACAAACATACTCATGCAGGTACCTTTTTGATAGAGTGATTTGTGTTCTTCCGGGTGTATTCCTAGTAGGAGGATTGCAAGGTCATATGAAAGGTCGATTTTTAGAACTTTTAGGAATCACCACACTGACTTCCACAGAGGCTGTGCTAGTTTACACTCCCCAAACAGTGTAGAAGTGTTCCCTTTTCACCACATCCTCTCCAGCATCTGTTATTTTTTGAGTTATTGATGTTGGCCATTCTGACTGGTGTTAGGTGGTATTTCAGTGTAATTTTAATTTGCATCTCCTTGATGACTAGTGAGGCTGAACATTTTTTATGTATCTGTTGGCTGCTCGTTTGTTTTCTTTTGATAAGTGTCTATTCATATCTTTTGCCCTTTTAGTAATGGGGTTGTTTGTTTTTTTCTTTTCAGCACATTTGAGTTCCTTGTAGATCCTTGATGTTAGGCCTTTGTCAGACACGGAGTTGGCAATTATTTTTTCCCAGTCTGTGGGCTATCTCTCTGCTCTTTTGATGGTTTTGTTGGCTTTGCAGAAGCTTGTCAGTTTAATGAGGTCCCACTTGTCTATTTTATCTCCTATGACCTGGGCACTTTGGGTTTGATCAGGAATTGGTTGCCAGTTCCAACTTCCATAAGAACGTCTCCTGCATTTTCTAAGCTTCCTACATTTTGAGATTTTACACTTAAGTCTGGAATCCATTTAGAGTTAATTGTTGTGTATGGGGATAAGTAGGGGTCCTGTTTCAATCTTTTGGATGTGATCAGCCAGTTTTCCCAGCACTATTTACTGAAGAAATTCTCCTCTCCCCAGTAGTGAGTGGTAGAGGCTTTGTCGAAGATAAGTTGGTTGAGAAACTGAGGTTTTACTTCAAGAGTCTCAATTCTATTACATTGGTCTATATGCCTGTTCTTGTACCAATACCAAGCTGTTTTGATTATTGTTGCTTTGTAATAAAGTTTGAAGTCTGGGAGTGTGATACCTCCTGCTTTGATTTTTTGTTGTTGTTGTTGTTGTTTTGGTTTGGTTTTTTGCTGAGGATTGTTTTGGCTATTCTTGGATCTTCATGTTTCCTATGAATTTCTGTATTGCTTTTCTAGATCTGAGAAGAATGTTTCTGGTAATTTGATGGGAATTGCATAAAATCTGTAGATTGCCTTAGGTAAAATGGACATCTTAACAATGTTGATTATTCCAGTCCATGAGCATGGAATATTATTCCACTTGTTTGTGTCATTTTTGATTTCTTTGAGCAGTGTTTTGTAGTTTTCATTGTATAGGTCTTACATATCTCTGGTTAGGAAGATGCCAAGGTATTTCATTTTTTGTGTGTGGCTATTGTGAATGAATTGTGCTTTTTATTTGGGTTTCTCTTTGTTTATTATTGGTATATAGAAATGTGATTGTCTTTGGCACATTTATTTTACACCCTGAGACTTTGGCAAAGTCCTTTATCAGTGCAAGGATGTTTTTGGCTGATTCTCCTGGGTTTTCAAAGTACACAATCATGTCTGCAAAGAGAGATAACTTGACTTCCTCTTTTCCTCTTTGGATACCCTTGATCGCCATCTCTTCTCTGATTACTCTGGCTATGACTTCCAAAACTATGTTGAACAGGAGGGTTAAGAGTGGGCATCCTTGTCTTGTTCCAGTTTTCAAGAGAAATGTTTCCAATTGTCTGTTTAGGAGTATGCTGGCTCTGAGTTTCTTATAGCTGGCTCTTACTATTTTGATATATGTTTGATGCTTGAGGGTTTTTATCAAGAAGTGTGCTAGATTTATCAAAAGCTTTTTCTGCATCTAATGATATAATCATGTGGCTTTTGTTTTTATGTCTGTTGATGTATTTCATTATGTTTATGGTCCTACGAATGTTGAACCAGCGTTGGATTCCGGAGGTGAAGGCTACTTGGTCATGACGGATGATTTTTTGAGATGTATTGTTGAATCCGGTTTGCTAGGATCTTGTGGAGAATTTTAGCATCTATGTTCATCAAATATATTGGTCTGTGGTTCTCTTTCTTTGTTGGGTCTTTACCTGGCTTAGGTATCAATGTGATGTTAACTTCACAGAATGGTTTGGGGAGAGTTCCATCTTTCTCAATCGCCTGGAATACTTTCAGTAGGATTGGTATCAGATCCTCCTTATATGTTTTGCAGAATTCTTCTAGAAAGTCATCTGGTCCAGGGCGTTTGGTTTTTTTTTTTTGGTAGGTAGTTTTCTTATGACATAGTCGATTTCATTGATTGTTATTGGTCTGTTTAGGGTCTCAATTTCTTCTTGTTTCAACCTAGGGAGGTTGTGTGATGTCAGAAAATCCTCCATTTCCTTCAGGTTTTTAAGTTTGTTTTCAGACAATTGTACATAGTAGTCTCTGATAATCTTTTGTATTTCTTCAGGGTCAGTTGTGACTTCATCTTTTGTGTTTCTGGTTGAGTTTATTTGGGCTTTTTCTCTCTTTTTCTTGGTTAGTCTGGCTGGGGATCATCAATCTTGCTTATCCTTTCAAAGAACAAGCTTTTTGTTTCATTAATTATTTGCATTATCTTTTTGTCTTTTGTGTCCTAGATTTGGGCTTTTATATGGTTGATCTGGATACTTCTTCTGAAGTTACAGTTTTGGTGGTATTGCTCTTCCAGCTTTCTTAGGTGACTTATTAGACTGTCAACTTGTGATCTTTCCATTTTCTTCATGTGTGTTTGCAAAGATTTGAATTTCCCCCTTACTACTGATTTCACGGCATCCCAGAGGTTTTGGTAAGATGTTTCTTTATTTTCATTTCTTCCCAGGTACCTTTTAATCTCTGTTTTGATTTCATTGTTGACTCAGGAGTTGCTTATCATCATACTGTTTTGTGTCCATGTCTTTGTGGGTTTTGAGGAAATTTGTTGATATTTATTTTTATTACACTGTGGTCTGAGAAGGTATATGGAAAAATTTCAACTTATGAAATTTGTTTATGTTTGATTTACGGTCAATGATGTGGTCAATCTTGGAGTACTTACATGTGGTGACAAGTAGAATGTATATTCTGTGGTTGTTGGGTGGAGTGTTCTGTGGGTGCCAATTAAGACTATGTGTTCAAGAATCTCACTAAGGTTCCGGATCTCCTTGCTGATTTTTGTCTTGATGATCTGTCCAGGGTTGTGAGTGGGATATTAAAGTCTTCAACTATGATAGTGGTAGAATCAATCTCTTTTTTAAGTTTGTCTAGAGGTTGCTTTGTGAACATTGGTGTTCCTATGTTGGGTGCAAATATGTTTAGGATGGATCTTTCTTGCTGATGGATTGAGCCTTGTATCATTATATATTATATATAGTGACCCTCTTCATCTTTTTAAAAAATTTTTGATAACTTAAGAGTATTTTGTCTGAGATTCAGATTGCAACTCCAGCTTTCTTTTGTGTTCCATTTTCCTGAAATTTTTCTTCCCATCCTCTTACTCTAAGTCTGTGAGAGTTCTTTCTGGTGAGATGAGTCTCTTGGAGACAATATATTGTTGCCTCATGATATTTTGTCCATTTTGCCATTCTATGTCTTTTCAGTGGTGCATTTAGTCCTTTCACAAATTCAGGCTACTTATTGAAATGTGAGAGTTTATCCCTGTCATGAAGTCCTTATAAAGGTGTTGCTGTTCCTGTTTGTGTGTTGTGTTTCTTTTGGTTTTTGGGTTGATTCATGTGTGTTTTCTTTTTTTTATTGTAATGATGTGGGGTATAATTCAAGGTTAGGTAAACAAACATTGATTATGTAGGTACCCTTGTTGATGAGGTATGCCCATCCCTCCCCTAGCAGTTTCCCTCAACTACCAATAACTCCCCCACTCCCCTGACAGTTTCTCGTTAATGCCAAACACTTTCTTATAGTTATAATTGTTCAAGGTTCACTTATGTGTGAGAATATATGGTACTCTGTTTTATGTTTCTATGTTAGATCACTGAGTATGATTGACTGCAAATCCATCCAAGTTGGTGTGAAGTCCATGTTTTTGTCCTTCTTTATGACTGCATAATATTCCATTGTGTATATGTACCATATTTTCTTTATCCAGTCCAGCTTTGAAGGGCAACATGATTGGTTCCATGATATTGCTATTGTGAATAGAGCTACAACAAACATACGTGTGCATGTATCTTTTTTGTAGAATGACTTGAGTTCCTCCAGTATATTCCCAATAGGGGAATTGCTGGGTCATATGGAAGGTCAATTTCTAGTGCTTTCAGAAATCGCCAAACTGTCTTCCAAAGAGGTTGTACTAATTTGCACTCCCAGTGGCATAGAAGTGTTCCTTTTTCTCCACATCTTCACCAGCATCTGTTGTTTTTTATTTTATTAATGATGGCCATTCTTACTGTGGTTAGGTGGTATCTCAATGTAGTTTTGATTTGCATTTCTCTGATGATGAATGAGGCTGAGCACTTTTACATGTGTTTGTTGGCTGCCCGTATATCTTCTTCTGAGAAGTGTCTGTTCATGTCTTTTGCCCACTTTTTAAAGGTCTGTTTGTTTTTTGCCTATTGGCGTGTTTGAGTTCTTTGTAGATCCTAGATGTTAGTCCTTTGACAGATATACAGTTGGAAAATATTTTTTCCCATTCTGTGGGTTGTCTCCCTGCTCTCTTGATGGTTTCTTTTGCTTTGCAGAAGCTCGTTATTTTTATGAGGTCCCACTTGTCTATCTTTTTTCTTAAAGTATTGGCCTTTAGGGTTCTGAATAGGAATTGGTTGCCAGTTTCAATTTCCATAAGAGTGTCTCCGGCATTTTCTAAGATTCTTATAGTTTGAGGTTTTACATTTAGGTCTTTGATCCACTTAGAGTTAATTTTTGTGTATGGTGATAGGTAGGGGTCCTGTTTCAATCTTCTCATGTGTTCAGCCAGTTTTCCCAACACCATTTACTGAATAGGTTCTCTTCTCCCCAGTGGTTGTTGTTGGAGGCTTTGTCAAAGATGAGTTGTTTGAGGAATTGAGGCTTTGCTTCCAGGATCTCTATCCTGTTCTACTGGTCTATGTGCCTGTTCTTGTACCAATACCAAGCTGTTTTGATTACTGGAGCCTTAGTATATAGTTTGAAGTCTGGAAGTGTGATACCTCCTGCTTTGTTTCTTTTGCTAAGGATTATTTTTGTTATTTGTGATCATTTATGTTTCCATATGAATTTCTGTATTGTCATTTCCAGGTCCGAGAAGAATGATGCTGGTAACTAAATGGATATTGTGTTGAATCTATAGAACCCCTTTGGTAGAACGGACATTTTAATAATGTTGATTCTTCCTATCCATGAGCATGGAATATTTTTTCATTTGTTTGCGTCTTCTTGGATTTCTTCGAGCAGCATTTTGTAGTTCTCATTGTAAAAGTTTTTCACTACTCTGGTTAGGCAGATGCCGAGGTATTGGGTTTTTTTGTGGCTATTGTGAATGGGATTGTGCTTTTTATTTGGGTTTCTGTCTGCTTGTTGTTGGTATATAGGAATGCAACTGTCTTTTGCATGTTTATTTTGTACCCTGAGACTTTGCCAAAGTCCTTTATCAGTGCAATCAGGTTTTTGACAGATTCTCTTAGATTTTCAAGCTATAGGATCAAATCATCAGCAAAGGGTGATAACTTGGCTTTCTCTTTTCCTATTTGGATAACCCTGATTTCCTTCTCTTGTCTAATTGCCTGAGCTAGGACTTACAACACAATGTTGAACAAGAGGGGTGGGGGTGGGCAGCCTTGTCTTGTTCCAGTTTTCAGGGGAAGTGTTTCCACTGTTTGTCCATTTAGAAATAAGTATGCTGTGGGTTTATTGTAGATGGCACTTACTATTTTGAGGTATGTTTGAGGGTTTTTATCAAGAAGGGATGCTGGAGTTTATCAAAAGCTTTTTCTGCATCTAATGAGATAATCATGTGGTTCTTGTTTTTACATCTGGTGATGTACTTAATGACATTTATGGTCTTGCAAATGTTGAACCAGACCTGCACCTTGAGGATGAAATCTACTTGGTCATGGTGGATGATTTTTGAAATGTGTTTTTGGATCCAATTTGCTAAAATCTTGTTGATAATTTTTGCATCTATATTCATAAGGAATATTGGCCTGTAGTTCTCTTTTTATGTTGGATCTTACCCACGTTGGGTAATAGTGTGATTTAGCTTTGTAAAATGATTTGGAGAGAATTCCATCTTTCTCAATTACCTGGAATACTTTCAGGAGGATTGGTTTCAGCTCCTCTTTGTATGATTTGTAGAATTCTGCTGGAAAGTCACCCAGTTCAGGACTTTTTGGTAGATAGTTTTTGTATGACAGAGTCAATTTTCTGGGTTGTTATTAGTCTGTTTAGTGTCTCAATGTCTTATTGTTTCAATGTGGGGAGTTTGTGTGATGTCAGAAAGCTCTCCATTTCATTTAGGTTATCAAGTTTGTTTCCATATAGGTATACATAGTAATCTCTGATCAGCTTTTATATTTCTTCAGAGTCATTTGTAATTTGATCTTTTGTATTTCTGACTGGGTTTATTTGAGTGTTTTCTCTCTTTTTCTTGGTCATTTTGGCTAGGGGCCCATCAATCTTTTTAATTATTTCAAAGAAACAAATTTGTGTTTTGTTGATTTTTTTTGTGTGATATTTTTGTTATGTCCCGTATTTGGGTTCCTATTTTTGTGATTTGGATTCTTCTGCTAAAGTTGAAGTTTTGGTGGTCTTCTCTTTCCAGCTCCCTTAGGTGATTTATTATGCTTTCAACTTCTGATCTTTCAGTTTTCCTGATATGTGCTCATAGAGATACAAATTCCCCTCTGAGAACTGCTGTCAGGGCATCCCAGAGGTTTTGGTAAGCTGCTTCCTCATTTTTATTTGTTTCCAGGAATCTTTTTAAATTCTACTTTGATTTCAGTGTTTACCCAGTAGTTGTTCAGCTCATGCTATTTAGTGTCCATGTCTTTGTGGGCTTTGGGGAAATGTTGTTGGTGTTGATATTTATTTTTATTCCACTGTGACCCAAGAATGTGCATAGCAAGATTTCAACCTTATGAAATTTGCTAATGCTTGATTTATGGGCAAAGATGTGATCAGTCTTGGAGTATGTTCCATGTGGTGATGAGTAGAATGTATATTTTGTGGTTGCTGGGTGGAATAATCTGTAGGCATCTATTAAACCATTTGGTTGAGTGTCAAGTTTAGGTTCTGGTTCTCCTTGTTGATTTTTTGCCTTGATGATCTATCTAGGGCTGTCAGTGGAATATTCAAGTCTCCTGTTATAATAGTTTTAAAGTCAATATCTCTTTTTAGTTTATTTAGTAGTTGCTTTATAAATGTCGGTGCTCTGTTGGGTTCATATATGTTTAGGATGGATATTTCTTGTTGATGGATTGAAATTTTATCATTATGTAGTGTTCTTTTGCATCTTTTTAAATTTTTGATTGCTTAAATGTTGTCTTGTCTTATATAAAGATTACAACTCCTGCCTTCTTTTGTGATTCATTTACCTGGAAACTCATTTTCCAACCTTTAACTTTGAGTCTGTGTGCATCCCTTGAAGTGAGACGAGTCTAGTGGATACAGCAAATAATTGGGTTTCTTATCCAGTCTGCCATTCTGTGTCTTTTCAGGGGTGCATTTAGTCCACTAACTTTCAGGCTGATTATTGAAATATGTCTGTTTATCCCTATCATGAGGTTCTTATAAAGTTTTTTCTTTGCTTGTATTCTTTTGGCTTTGGGGTTAATGTATGTGTGTGTTTCAAGTTTTTTGTTGTGCTGTATTCTCTGCTGAGTCTGTGCTCTGCTGTTCTCTTGGGAGGTATGTGGTCAATCTTTTTTTTCTTTCTTCTGTGCTTAATACCTTTTTAAGTGCCTCCTGTTGAGCTGGTCTGGGAGCTGCATAATCTCTTAGGGATTGGATGTCTGGGAAGGATTTTAATTCTTCATCACTATGAAGCTGAGCTTGGCTGTATAGGAAATTCTTGGTTGAAATTGTTTATCTTTGAGGACTTGGAATATAGGGCTCCAGTTCCTTCTTGCTTGTAGTGTTTCTGCTGATAGGTCTGCTGCTATTCTGATTGGTTTTCCCTGGTAGGTAGTCTAACCTTTCTCTCTTGCTGCCTTTAGACATTCTTCTTTTGTGCCTACTTTGTGTAGGCAAATTACTATGTGTCTAGGGGTTGGTCTTCTCATTTGATGTCTTGTGGGGCTTCTCTCTATCTCTTGTGTTTGGCTGGTCACATTTCTGGTGAGATGGGGAAAGTTTTCTTGGATTACTTCTTGAATACTTGCTACAAGTTGTTCTCTATTTCCCTTTCTTCTTCTGGGATACTAATCAGGCATAGGTTCGGCCTCTTGGTATAATCACACCTCTCTTGTAGGCTTTGTTCTTTCTTTCTGAGTCTTTTTTCTATGTATTTTACAGATCAGGTTAATTCCATGTTCTGGTCTTCACGTTCTGAGATTCTTTCTTCAGTTAGATTAATTCTGCTTTCTATGCTTGTCATCTTGTTATTTATTTCCTGGATGAGATTTTTTATTGCCAAAATCTCTGTTACAAGTACTTTCAGTGTTGCATCTTGTCTGTCTTGAGTCCTATTCACTCTTTCCATCCATTCTCTAATCCCTATCATATTCTGGGGACAGTCTTTGGTGACTTCCATTGTTTGGGCCCCAAGGTCTGATTTTCCAGGAGTTTTGTCTTTGACACACCTGAAATTGCCTGAGGTCTTTCTTTGAATCTTCCTCATTTGTGACAGATCTCTTGTTTTTCTCTTTAGTTCTGTTATTCAGTGTCAGTGGGAGAAGCTTTCCCTACTGACATTTGCTCAGACCTCTGTTCTTCCCTGATCCTGGCTCTGGATTTGTTCTATTTTGAAATAGGATGGTGGATGGGAAACTTTGTTGTCTCTTGTAGTTTTCAAAATTTGAATAAAGTGGGGAATAGGTCATACTGATCTCTTTGGAGTTCTTCCTCCTCCTTTTCTGGCCACACCCTTTGTCCCACAGCTGGATCAGGGTAGGAAGTGGGTCGCCTGGAACTCAGCACTCATCATGTCCCTCTGAAGTTTGTGCTGTCAGGATATTCCCTTTGGGCCATGATCAAGCCCTGAGTAGCTGATTTGCCAGGCACAGAAATTGGATCTGTTGGTCCTTGTTGAACAGGTTGGAACACTTTCCTGCCTGCCTTTGATATGGTGGTGGGCTGCCTCTCTTGTCCTCTTTTATGGGACTTTACTTCCGGACTCCCTCTGTAGCCCTTGCTGCCAGTGCCCTTCCAGGTACTGAAGTGGTATGGCAAAGCCAGGATCGGGCGGTATCTCTCCTGCTGCAATGGTGAGGGAGAACCTGTGGTGATGGTTTCTCCCTGCAGCTTTTTCACAAGATAACTTTTGTTTGTTTTAATAAAAATAATGATGCTTGGCTTCTGCAACCTGGGAAGAGCCAGGGACAAAGTACAGAAGCTGCAGCATCAGGTGTTGTACCAGAGGCCTGGCCACTTACTCACAAGCTCCCACTTAGTCAATCTCTCCCAGTATTTTCTTCCTAGGGAGGATTTGTTGATTTGAAAAAAAGAAAAAGAAAATGGTGCTCAACTTTTGTGTTCTGAGAGTCGCTAGGGTCCAAGCCCAACAGCTGTGACACCAGCCGCTGCACCAGGAAAGCCCTGGCCACTAGCTCTCTAGCCCTCACTCAGTCACTCACATGCCCACTTGCTCACCAGCATGTACACAAAATTTCCCATACACTCACTCAGTCACACAGGGACTCGCATAGTTCAGCTGGCTCGACTGCCATCTTCCCGACCTCCTCTGAATTGATTCTTGAGAAAAAGACAGACAAGGTATATGGGTACTTTTCTGTGCTTCAATCATAGCTTGGTAGTATCATAATCAACATACCTCTTGATTATTGAATATTGTACAGTCCACAAATACTTAATGAACTTCTACCATGTGTTGGGCACTTAGCCTATCATTCAGTGAATATAGTGCAGATTTAAATTTGTAGATAAAATGGTGATGAGCTAGAATTTTGGAGATGTGTGTTCTGATCTCAAACAATGTAAATTGATTTGAGATAGACATAGAATATAACTGCTATGGTATGAATTTTTTTTTTTTTTTGAGTTGGAGTCTCACTCTGTCGCCCAGACTGGAGTGCAGTGGCCGCTCCCAGCCACCGAAGCCTCGACCTGCTGGGCTCCGGCGATCCTTCCACCTCAGCCTTCCAAGTAGCTGGAACTACAGGCACACGCTACCACGCCCGGCTAGGTATGAATGTTTTTAAGCCCACTCACAAAAATGTGTATATTGAAACCAAATCTCCAATATAATCGTACTAAGAGTTAGGGCATTTGAGAGGGGACTAGGTTATTATGACCAAGCCCTTATGAATGGAATTAGTGCCCTGATAAATGAAGCCTTAGGGAGCTTGTTCAACCCTTACACCATATGAGGACAGAATGAGAAGGTCTGCAACACAGAAGAGGACCTTCTTAAGGGTTCAGTTATGTGTGCAACCTGATCTTAAACTTCTCAGTTCAACTGTGAGAAGTAAATTTCTGTTGTTCATAAATTAGTCTACAGTATTTTATAGTAGCAGCCCAAATTAATTAAGATGATCACCTTCAACCTGTACATTGCTTGACACAAAAGATTGTTCTAAAATAATAAATAATGTAATACCACATTTTGCTCTTACTCAAAATATTAAGGATAATCTAGATAAACACTCTCCTAACATACAGCTTCCCTCACACACACCATTTTCAAAATGGATTAATGATGATCCATAATAATATTATTAATATAAATTATGTAAATTGAAGTAATTATTTTTTATTTGCCAACTATATAGCTGACAAAGTCCTAACATCTAGGATCTACAAGGAATTCAAACTAGTCAAAAGTAAAAAAACAAATAACCCCATTAAAAAGTGGGTAAAAGACATGAATGGACACTTCTCAAAAGAAGAAATACTGGCAGTTAACAGACATGAAAAAGTGCTCAGCCTCACTAATCATCAGAAAAATCAAAATCAAAACTACATTGAGATACCACCTAACTCCAGTAGAAAGGCTGTCATTAATAAAATAAACAATAACAGATACTGGCGAGGACGTGGAGAAAAGGGAAAATTTCTAATTGCTGGTGATAATGCAAACTAGCTTACTCTCTATGAAAATCAGTGTAGTAATTTCTAAAAGAACTAGAAATTGACCTTCCATATGACCCAGCAATCCCCTTACTGGGAATAAACCCAGAGGAACTCAAAGCATTCTATAAAAAAGATACCTGCACACATGTTTATTGCAGCACTGTTCACAATAGCAAAAACATGGAACCAACCGTGCTGCCCATTGAAACTGAACTGGATTAAAAAAAGTGGTACATATACACATGGAATATTACACAGCTATAAAGAAGGACAAACATATGGATTTCACAGCAACTTGAATGGATTTAGAGTCAATAATACTCAATGAACTATCACAGAAACAAAGAA
Source organism: Tarsius wallacei (assembly GCA_963574415.1). NCBI lineage: Eukaryota > Metazoa > Chordata > Mammalia > Primates > Tarsiidae > Tarsius > Tarsius wallacei. The sequence continues at coordinate 47,627 of CAUYQG010103642.1, forward strand.
CTGAGTACCACATGTTCTCACTCATAAGTGGACCCTGAAAATTTACCATAATACTATTAGAAAGGGATTGGCAGTAGCGGGATACTACCGGGGTGAGATGGGGGTGGCAAAACACGACATCAGTAAGGATACCTGATCTCAAACCAGGCAAAGTTGGGACCAATGGAGACCCACACTTTACCTGTACAATGTCATTGTATACCTATTCCTGAATTGCACCTCACATCTTTAAAATAAAAAATGTTTTAAAAAAGAAATAATAATTTTTAACAGGACTATCTTTTCAAAGTGTAGTAAAACATATATCTTCAAATACATATTATTTTTGAAAGAACTGTCTTTTGAAAGAGCCGTATATGCAAAACCCAAGATGAAAATTTTAAAAGTTTTTTGTGGATGGGAGATTGCACAAATGGACACGAGTTTTAGTTGGAGTCAAGGGCAAACCCCAGAACACAAATCATACCAGAGTTGTACTCACTTTGAAGCAAAAGGTCTAGTGTGTCTACTCCCTTCATTTTCTTGGTCTTGCTCTTTTGTGCAGTGGGTAATTGATACAAAGTTAGTGGGAGAGGTGAGGGTAGATGGAGTGGCAGATGGTATATCTGTAGGCAGCCTCCACTGTGTAAGGACACAATATGATCCACCACAAATACATATTAGAATAAACTCTGGGAGCCTCAAAAGAGCAAGGCAGACATCTGTATTTCCTTTCAGTTCTGAACTATTCTGAGAGTGAGGCTCCAAGCACAACCATCAGTGTTGCTACTTTGCCCTGGCCCAAACACAGGAAATGTATAAAAGTGAGTTCTACTGCCATCAACAAAATTTACTTTTCAAGGCAAGAGTCAATTTGAATCAAAGAATTTGAAAAAAGAGTTTGGAGGATATGGTATTGAATCTCATAATATTCAAATGAAATCATCTTTTCATGGTTGATAAAAGCCTATGTAAATATAATATATTATTATTAGCTACAACTGAAAACAATATGATTATTAAATAAAACTGGTATATAAGAAGGAGTCTTGAACTGGATCCAGAGAAAGACATGACTTTAGTTCTAGAAATTGTATTATCTTAGAGGTGGAACTAGGTTAATTCATTGAAACCCATCAAGCTTGTTCAACCTTATATAATGAAAATTTGGGCCCAAACTGGAAAAATAAAATTATGTAATTATATATATATGGATCCAAACTCAGCTTTTAAATTGTCTACATGGAAAGTACTTTTGGACTTAGGATTATATATTGTATAAAGTTGATCTATAAAAACTTAGTCTCAGCATATACAATACCAAACATGAAAATCCAAAATAATTTATTATTTGAAGGTATTTTTCCTTGTCATGAGGGGACTCTCTGTAGACATCATATTCTACCTACTTTTACTTTCTTTCTTCCTTACAGAGCAGATACACCATGGTCTCTCTCATTTTAAATCCTTCATATCTCCTAAATTGTGTTAACCTTTTGCACTATGTGCCTTTACTCATTACTTTTTCTACCTCTAGTCTTTCTTTACTACTAGTTTCACATTACAAACTTTAAAGTAACTGTTACCTAGTGTATTGTCTACACGACATATCTAAATTTCTACCCCAAGCTAAACCTGCTTATCTCTAAAAAACAGAAAAGCCTGCAAACAGAAATTCCCTTTCTGAACAGACTAGTTAAACCAGTGAAATCCAATAAGGCAGCCAACTTGACCTCTAAGAACCCTGTAATGTCGTTATAATATGCTTTCCATTCTCAATACCACATCCCTTGGCAGCCATGAGAGGAAACTTCTGGCCAAAAATAGAAGGGTCATGATCCAAATTCTGAGAATTCTCTGCCTCTCCCAGAAAAACATGAATATTTCTCCCCCTGTGTTTAATAAACAACTCCTTCATTGAAGAAACCCTATATTTTAACCCTCTCACCTTCCATCAAGTGAGAAGTTAATTTGCAAACCACATTCCTGCTTCTAATTTTATGGGTATAGAATTAAAGCCTGCCATGTTTGACCCCCAGTAGTTTTGTATATTGTCTCTGTGACACTTGACAGGGAGGATATGTCAAATTTGACTTTGTGGATATCCAGTCTGACAAGGCAAGACATTGCACAGAAAAAAAAAAAACATCAGTAGAAAGAAGAGTTGGGAAGTGCTAGGCACTCCAAAATATAATCTCCTTTAGAGTATGAAAGAGGGAGATGCTGAGATCACTCAAATTTTAATAATGTGTGTTCCTGATAAATTTGATATTTAAAGATTAAGAATAAGTGTAATGAAATATTTTGACAAAGATTTATTATGAAAATATTTAAAACAATAATAGTAAGAAGCTGTTATTTAAAATAACGAATACTTTCTGACTGTATAAGTTTACAAGCCTCATACTCACTTTATATAATTATTTTTTTCTTTTATTCTGAGGGAAAAAAATATAAGAAACTTACATGTCGGTATTTTGAGAAAGACGAGCCTGATACATGACAAAAAAGCTAAAAATCATGTTCTGTAAATTAGAAAACACAGTTGTGCATACAAAGGTGTCTGATTTTTTAATTTTTGTATAAGGAGGGCATTGGGAATAGAGGAGGGAACATTTCTTTATTCTACTTACATTTATATTTTATCTGTCTAAAACCACTGGTTGCTATGATTTATTATTTGTGCTTTTGTTTAAGCAGGTGAGTGCAAGATATAAGCTAAAAATGACTATAGAAAAAATATGAAGTGAAAATTTTACTTCAAGCAGAAGAGGGGCCAATATTAAGAAACTAGAGTAGATGGTTAAAGTCTTACATATAACTTTATTTGTGACTAAATATTTCAAAATTTACTGATGCTGGTTTCTTATATTGTGGTGTAATTGCTCTGTTTTAACAGAGGGGATATGCTATAACTGGGGGTTGTAGTTAAGGAAGTAAACATTCCTGGGAAGAGAACAGTCCTGGGATAGGAAATGAGCTTGGAAAAGATTATCTTAGAGTGAGAGTACACACTGACATCTTTTCCAGGGACTCCCTGTAAATTGGCCTTAGTAGAAGTTAAGACATTGTGGAGCCTTCCTTGTGATATACATGAGCTTGGTCTGGTCAGAAAAAGATTCACGAGAAACTGAACTCAACACACTACTCGTTGAGATAGGAACAGAAAATTCTAGAAATTGGGTATTAATGTTTATTTGTTATCCATGCATATTCAACAAAGTCTTATTAAAAGCTGCAACCTATTCTCAGCCCTGCTATAGAGACACATGGTGAGGGCCTGTACCATGCTATTGATGCAATAGAAAAGAGGGGAGAGGAAAGTGGCACCAATAACAAGCAGTATCATAAGGCTGAGAAACGCCATCAATTACAAACAAGAGGTGATCACCAGAACAGGATCCAGATGTCACTGAAACTGTGGCATGAGGCCAGAGGCAGAGCAGGAAAAAAATCACCTCTGTGGAACCATTATTAATATATACAGAAGAAAATTATGTGGACTCAGAGCACTCTAAGGAATTGCTGCTAGGCAAGCTCTGAATCTATAGACTACAGCTCAAAGATATCTTGGATAATGTCTGTTTTGTCCATCGCTGTAACTAAGTAACAAGAGGGATGCGTAATGTGAATGAGAAACTAAATCCATATTTGTAAATGAATTTTCAGGGGAATAAATAATAATTGGGCTGTGAATAGAAATGTTAGCCACATGCTGGCGAAAGATAATAGACATACCTGCTACGTAAGGAAACTGCAGTTTTCATATGATTCTTTGTTTCCTCTGCAAATGAATACAATTCCAAATGAATAATATTGGATTCTGGCAAAGATTGCTTTAGCTAAGTAAATAGATAATGTAGTCTGTTTGAGATATTGACATCCAAATAGAGTCATTTCTATTTTATTGGAAATATAATCTCTCATACTGGTAATGTTTGTTGTTACACCTTTGGCAAAGTTATGTTTATTATTTCTGGATTTAAGTATTATGATATGTCTCAGAAGATTCACACTAATGTTTCAGACTAAAATGTACTCAAATGATCTACTAAAAGGGTGCTGTATTATAAATTAAATGTAAATGTGTCAAAACTCCATTTTTAATCACAGATAGGATGAGTGAAGGTAGGGCTCTCCCAGGTTACAGTAGCAGCTATTAAGGGACCGAATTGACCTTGGAAATGGAGTACAGTGGGAGTTTGTGTTACACAAGTTCAAAATGTAAGCTGAATCCTCATTCAATATTTGATCTCAAGAAATGTCCATATTATTAATGGCTCTAGTATGTTGTGTTTGACAATACTAGAACCAATTCCAATTTGGTGCTCTTAAATTTTGTTGGTGTTCTTAGAAGAAGCTTTTGTTACATGTGATTTGAAAGCAAAGCATCATGAACTGTAAGCTAGTCTTCCCATAGGTGGTCATAAACTTTATCACTGAGGAAGTGGATATCCTGCTTGAAGAAATATGATAGTCTGGGCAAGGGCTTGGCAGTGTTGAGCATTATCTGTGGACCTGTTTGGGTGCTGGTTTTAGAACTAAGACTATGTAGCAATGGCATGCAAAGCAATGCCATACTGTAGTCGGAATAAAATTCTCTCTTCTTGGTGTGCAAACCAAAAAGTAACACCTTTTTAATCGCTGGAGTCTACGGAATTTGCACATTTTTGAGAGAAGTAGAATTTAAGAGGATACCGTAGTTCCAGCTAAAAAAATGTGAGTTTTTGAGTAAATAATTTGAATATATTATCTTTATTCAGAATTTCTTTACATTTATTGATAAAATTCAGCTTGAAAATTAAAAATAAAATTATCTTCAATTTAAATGTAAAAAAGCTTAAATAAATGATAAACTACTGTTTTCAAAGTTAATCTTATATAAATGTATAATATATTTTTTTAAATGCATCACACAATTCACTCAAAATTTTTACAATAAAATGTATATTTGATAATTATGCAAGTAGAGGCATTAAACAGTAAATTACAATATAATATATTTTGCAAAAGTGGAACTTTTAAAAATCACAAACGTTTACCAGAAAAATTTTAACGTGTTTACTTTTGCATTGCGGTGATATTTAACTGTCATGTATGTGTTTGGTATAAATAATTAATGAAAATAATACCATCCTGGAGAATTATATCTTTTCTTAAAGATGTTTAAAATAATTTCAAGAGATAATTTCTTTTTTTGTGTTTCATTTTGTTTTTAATTGACATGTAACAATAGTACATATTGATGGACTGCAGTGCAATGTTCTGATACATGCATATATTTTTATAATGTTCAAATCAAGATACTGAACATATCCATCACCTTAATTATTTATCATATTCTTATGGTGTGGTTAGAACACTCAAAATCTTTTTCTTCTAATTATTTTGAAATACTTTATACAATATTGGTAACTATTGTCATTCCACTGTGCACTAGAACACTAGGATATAGTTCTTTTAGCTAACTGTAATTTTGTACCCATTGACCAACCTCTTCTCATCTTCTCCTCCCCTTCCCCTTCTCAACCTTTGATAACTGCTATTCTATTCTGTATTTCTATGAGATCAACTTTTTTAAGATTCTACAAATAAGTGGGATTATACTGTATTTGCATAACTGGGCTTGGCTTATTTTACTTAATATAACATCCTCCAAATTATCCATGTGTCCAAATACAGAATTTTCTTATTTTAATGCCTAACTAGTATTCCATTATACACACATACTACCATTTCTTACTCTATTCATCCATTGATAGACACTTAAAATGAGTCCATATCTTGACTATTGTGAGTAATGCTTCAATAAACCTAAAAGTGCAGATATCTCTTCAAATAATGATTTCACTTCCTTTAGATAAATATCCAGTAGTAGGATTGTTAGATCACATGGTAATTTTATTTTTATTTTATTTGTTGAGTTACTTCCATAATATTTTTCATAATAGCTGTAATAATTTATATTTGGACCAACACTATATAAGGGTTTCCATTTCTCCATAACCACACCAGTATTTGTGATGGGTAACATCTCATTGTGGTCTTGATTAGTATTTATCTGTTAATTAGTGATGCCAAAATTTTTAATATACCTCTTGGTCATTTGTTTTTCTTCTTTTAAGAAATGTCCCTTCAGGTATTTTGCCCACTTGCAAATTAAGTTATTGGTTTTTTACGACTGAGTTGTTTGAGGTCCTCATATATTCTGGATATTAGCCCCTTATTCAGATGCATAGTTTGCTAATATTTTCTACCATTCTTTATATTGTCTCTTCACACTGTTGATCATTTTCTTTGTTGTGCAAAAGCTTTTTAGTTTGGTGTGATCCCCTTTGTCTATTTTGTTGTTGTTGTTACCTGTGTTTTTGAGTTCTTATCCCCCCTAAAAATTTGCCCAGACCATTGTCCTGAAGCACTTTCCTTATTTTTTTTTCTAGATCTTTCAAAGTTTGGTTTTTACAATTAAGTCTTTATTTTGAGTTGATTTTTGTATATAGTATGAAATAGGGATATAGTCCTATTTTTCTGCATGCAGATATCCAGTTTTCTCAGTACCATTTTCCCAATGTGTGTTCTTGGTGTCTTTGTCACTGCATTGATATCTGTGCATCTATTGCAAAGGCTACTTCTTTCATTTTGTAGAGTGGCCATTGTAAGGAAAGATTCTTCCTGCAGTTGTGTTCTAGGGTATCATTTGGGTAGGGTACATTTGCTTTGTTTTTGGGTGGATGCAGTAGTGTAGTCTTTGTATGGTTTCTTCAGCTGTAGGCGACATCAGTGATACTGCAAATGCCTCCATTTCCTAGGATAAAGGAGCTTGTGTGGCTGCTGTACCTGGAATGGATTGACACAGCCTCTCCACTGTACGCAGAGCTCTAGACTGTTCCATGTTGAACTCAACCACCTGTTCCATGTGGGGGACGGTTACCACGTGGGGCTAGGGTGCCTTGGTTCTAGCTGTTCTAGGTGTATTGTTGGGCCTAGGACTTGAGTAGCCAGGTTTTGATAACTGCAGCCACTGGAATGCCCGTTAAGCAGTTTATTCTCAAGAGGGAGCTGTGGCTGCTTAGCTGGAGAATGGTGCACTGTCGTGGGGGTGACATCTCAGGGATGGGGAGGGGCAGTTGCTACTGGTCCCTGGAATAGAATGTAATTCGGTAGTGATTCTGATCTCAAGATAGTGCTGTACAACAGCAGCCTGGATCATGAGGAAGTGAAGAGGATATATGTTGGTTCTTTCCTTAGAGTAATGCAGCCTGTGTGGACAGCAGGCTACTCCCTAAATTGGTCACAGTGCCTGTTATGACTGCAGGGTTCTCCAGCAACAGAGACTATAGACCTTCTTGGTTTTAACAGAGAATTCTGGAGGCCTCCTGCTTACCTTTTCCTCTCAGAAATTGTCTCACTTGGCTTCGAGCTGATCGAAAATGAGAGATAGGGGAGAAAAAGCAAGGTGTTCCATTCCCTTTTTTATGTGGCCATTCTTGTCTCTGTGATCCACAGGAATTCTGTCACTCACCTGTCCTTCTCTAGTGCTTTCCTTCATATGCTCTTTTCAAAATGTAATTGTTCAATCATAGTCTTGGTCCTTTATTATGTGTGGGGAGGGGAAGGGGAGATGAATGTTGGGTACCTCTAGTCAGCCATCTTGCTGATGTTCCAAGAGATAATTTCTTAATGCAGCTCTATTTCAGAAATTTAAAGCAAACTTTAAAACAGGAAAACATACATTAGATAATTCATATTATAACTAAATTCCATTAGAACTATGTTTTTCCAAATTCACTTTATTATCACAGCATGAATAAAATATATTACTTAATTAAATTTCATAGTCTGCTCTCTAAAACATATCATATAATTCATATATGATAATGATAAAATTGCACACTTATTAAGGAAAACCTATGCTGCGCATGTTACTAACTTGAGCTTGGTTAACGACAAATGTCGTTTTTTTTTTCTCTTTCTTTGAAAAATAACCCAATGAAAATAGAGGGTTTTGTTTTTAAATGGCAACATTACCTTACTGTTTGAGGTAGCAGATAAAGAATATTCTCAATTTAGAGTCATTATAAGGTTTTTTTTTGTCAATGTATACATAATGATACACACACACACACACACACACACACACACACAAACACACCCACATATAATAGTCCTGTGGAAATAACACAAATCATTCTGTTTAGCTACACTTGACATCTAACATTTATTTACTTTTCAAGTTTAATTTTTTGTTCGTGTGTTTGAGTCATAGTCTCACTCTGTCACCCAGGCTGGAGTGCAGTGGCACAATCATGGCTCATCAGCCTCGACTCCTGGCCTCAGGTGATCCTTCTGCCTCAGACTTCTGAGTAGCTGAGACTACAGAAACATGCTGCAAAGTCAAACATTTTTTCTTTTTTAATTTTTGTAGAGACAACGTCTTACTATGTTGTCCAAGCTGGCCTCAAACTCTTGGACTCAAGCAATCCTCCCACTTAGCCTCTCAAAGTGCTGGGATTAAAAGTGTGAGCCACCACACCTGGTCCAAACTTTATTTTTTTATGGTATTCAGTATGATAACAGTTTCCTGAAGTTAGTATAAAATAAAATATAAACAAATGAGGAAAAATGATAGCAATGAAAATATGTAAAATAGTTTAGAATATTCAGTCTCAGATATTATAATTATGTTTTAACACAAGATTATCTTTACTACCAAATTCCTTTTCTATAGAACTCATATTTTCTAGGATTTGAGAAATTAGTGGGAGAAGATTATCATAAATTATTTATATATAATTGCTTTTGGAATAACATATCTGTTTGGGGGATACAATTCTCCCCACTATACTGTCTTTAAATCATAAAATTATAAAAATACTTTACTTAACTCACCAATTAATATACTAGCATTGTATAAAGTTGTATAATTTTTTGTGGTTAAAATTAATCCTGTTTTTTTAATGCCTTTACTTAAACTTCATCCCATCTAACAATAGTTTATCCTCAAACTTCCTACCAAAAGTCAAAAAATTCCAATCCACTTAGACACATAACATCAGGTTTCTGTCAAGAACTGTGACAAGTAAGAGATTTCACTCTACTGAAAGTTCAGCAAGTTAGTCAGCCGGTTTCATGATCATTGTTATAAGTCACAGACTCCTGGGGTCAGAGACAAAGGACTGTATTAGTCTTAGCAATAGCAGTAGCCAAAGGGTATTTCACATTGGGTCATAAGGATTCAATTCCCTTGTGGTGATGTGAAGAGGGCTAGATGACACCTTCACATATAGTGAAGTATGTTGCAAAATGAGTATCCAGAGTTTAGAAATGCCATATTTTATATAATGATAGAAAAGCATGCCAGCTCTTTTCTCTGGAATGTGTTGTACCTCTGTCTTTCAAGGTTGTAGGTAATAAAAACAACCTTAAAAAATAGTTTTGCGTAAACCATGCCTTGCCAACAAGAAACAAAAAAGACTCATAAAAAATTATGTCCTAACAATTTTTGTTGTTATTTTTTTGCGCTTGGTTTCTGTTTTCTGTTTTTTTGTTTATTGATTTGTTTTTCTCTTCAAGACATCTTTCCTAGATGTAAGGATAGAGTGGAAAAACTCAACAAGTAATACCCCTGGAAACAATTCTCAACTAATGAGTTACACCCATAGGTAAGTCTCACTTTTATTGGAACAAATTTGGAGTGAATGTTTGTCAATGACTCCTAGATTAGCTTTTTAGTTTTTTCTACTGAATTAAATTTCAGACATAGACAATGATAGCTGCCTTTTTAACACATAATTAATTTATTCTCCCACTTCCATTTTTGAATACATCCCCAAATTAATTTCTCTATTTGAAGGTTTTTTCTCAGGCTCTGGGCTCATGTTTTACACAAGACACCAATCTTGTCTCCTTTCAATCTCAACCCCACTATTTCCTATTTCTCCAGAAAGTGAAAATATTTTTATTTTTTTCACTTAAAATCTATAGTATTTATAGTTATAACATAAACCAAGTTGCTAAAGGATCTGATATTTCAGCAAACACACACACACACACACACATATATACAGACAGAACATATATGTATAAAACCTTAAAATATATGTTTTGAACACATATTTTACAACTTTAAATATATATGAACAATATTGCCTTTGTGGTTCAATAAAGAATATCTAAGTAACCCTTTTTTTTAATTTAATTTTTTTTTCTTTTTTTTGAGTCACTGTCTCTGTTGACCAGGTTGGAGTATAGTGACATGATCATGACTCACTGCAGCCTGCACTTTCTGGACTCAGAATAAACCTTCTTCCTCAGTCTCCCAAGTAGCTGGGAATGCTGGTGGGCACCATCATACCCAGCTAATTTTTTTTTTTTAAGAGATAAAATCTCACAATGTTGCCTAGGTTGATCTTGAACTTCTGGACTCAAACAGTTCTCTTACTTCAGCCTTTCAGAGCGCTGAGATTACAGGTGTGAGCCACCATGAACTTCTAAGTAATTTTAGAACAGTGAGTAATCAAACTTTTGTCAGCATATGTACAGCCTCTGTAAGATATACTCAAAATGTCTACTTGCATAAATGGTTAAATAGATAAAATGGAATCTATACTGAAATATTTTATTTATATTCCAGAGTATTACTAAACTAATTTCTTTCCTGGGTAACATCATACATACTTTAGGGGTTTTCTCTTTTAAAAGGTAAACTGCAAAAATGCATTAACTAAGGAATACTCATTCTTTCTTAGTACTTTTTTTATTTTGTAAATAAAATACATAGGCTTTTGGAATATTAACAGAAGTATTTTGTAAAAATGTAACAGTATATCCGTCAGGTTCTCATATTTTCTTTTTAAGTGAAAGTAGAAATATTTTAAAGTATACTTTATTCTTTTATCTCAAGGAAAATTTTTGAAACTCTATTATGTCAATTATCAAGATGGAAGGCAAAATATGTCAAAGATACATAATACATTAATAAATGCTTTTACAAAAATAACCTACATATCACAAGGTAAAAGCTTTTCTTGATTATTTCAGAAACACTTTCTTGATATTGATAATGCGAACTTGAAATCCAATAAGATTAATGTCAGGATAATTTATTTGAATAGGTGTTTTTCAGCATCTCGTTTTGAAGAGATTAAAGATTATTAGAAGATTCCACAGTCTTTAAGGCTGTGGAATTCACACAACATGTGTTTATCAAAAGCTTGCTATGGATCAAACACTTTTGTGAAAATTACAGATACTTAATTCAGTTTTTACTACCTGCTATAATAAACTATGTAAAGTGCACCTTTGAGTTTCATTATGTTAAATTGAAAAGGCATTTATCTATCGAATGTTCAGAAAGAATTCTCAATATTGGCATGGGTGCAGGAAATAAAAATGTTCATACTATGTTGATAGAGGCATAAATTGATCCAAAATTTTATATGAAAATAAACAATTATAAACAATTTATTATTTATAAACAATTTATAAAGGTTCTTTATAAATTGTTTATATTTTTTGGCATCTTCTTTATTGGAAATGCATCCTAAGCAAATACTCAGAATTGTGTACACTTTACATACAAAAGGGATTCTGAATCATTATAATATCATAAAAAAAAGTAGTCCAGAAGTCTAATAGTAGGCTAATGGAAAAATAAAAATAAAGTGTTTATAATAGCAAGATATTCTGAGCTATCAAAATTATGTTTGGGAATATTTAATATGAGAATATTTGCATTCTATAAAGAAGAAAATAATTTATAAACTGGATCACATTGTAATCCAGAGACTGTTAAGACAATGTATATATTGACTTTTTATTTTTATTTTTATTTTTTTATTTTTTTTGAGTTGGAGTCTCACTCCGTCGCCCAAACTGGAGTGCAGTGGCCGCTTCCAGCCACCACAGCCTCGACCTGCTGGGCTCCGGCGATCCTTCCGCCTCAGCCTTCCAAGTAGCTGGAACTACAGGCGCGCGCTACCACGCCTGGCTGATTTTTTGATTTATTGTAGAGATGAGGTCTTGCTTGCCCAGGCGGGTCTCGAACCCGCCGGCTCAGGCAATCCACTCACCTCAGCCTCCCAAGGCGCGGGATTACAGGCTGAGCCACCGAGCCCAGCTTAATTTTTTCTTTTTGATTTATTATAAAGATGAGGTCTCACCAAGTTGCCCAGGCGGGTCTCGAACCCGCGGGCTCAGGCAATCCACTCACCTCGGCCTCCCATAGTGCTGGGATTACAGGCTGAGCCACCGAGCCTGGCCTGTTGCCACTTTTAAGTTTTCCATATAGTTTGCTCTAGATCACTTTTGAAAAATTGGCAACCAGGTGCGGTGGCTCACGCTTGTAATCCCAGCACTTTGGGAAGTGGAGGTGAGAGGATTGCCTGAGCCCAGGGGTTCGAGACCAGCCTGGGCAACTTAGTGAGACCTTGTTTCCACAGTAAATCAAAAAATTAGCTGGGTGTGGTATCATGCACGTAGTTCCAGCTTCTTGGAAGGGTGAAGTGGAAGGATCACTTGAGCCCACCAGGTCGAGGCTGCAATGGCCATGAGCATGCCACTACACTCCAGCCTGGGCAACAGAGTGAGACTCCAACTCAAAAAAAAAAGTTCTTGAGTTTGGTGGCACCCCCATTTTATAAATGGGAAAATGGACTCAGAGTTACCCTGTAAATGAGAGCTACCAGATAGGGAGGCAGAGTTGACCCAAAAGCCTCCAAAGCCTGGGCTTTTCTTCTGCCGTCAGGGTGAACATATTCCTACAATCCCTTGTAAGGTTTTTGTCTATGGGCTCTTACCTGCATTTTCTATGAATTAAATTCATACATGAAAAACAGTGAGCCATCTTTTCTTCTTTCAATGTATTTACATATAAGTGTCAAGGGTGTTTTTCCAGCCAAGAGTTCAACCAGGTTTGCAAGTTTGCAAGATGTTTGTTGCTTACATAGGTTTCCTGCTTCTTTCCCCTGTTCTCTTCATGAGATTATTGTCAGCGAGGCAGGTACTTATGGTTTGTGTTAACAGAGAGGAGGACTTCCTTCTACCTTTGTTGAAGTGGTTTTGTAGTAAATCCTACCTGTTGGTTGTGTTTGCATCCACTAGGTGGCAGGAATGACTGCAGAATGCAGTGATGAGCGGGAGGGAAGGAGGGAGTGAGATCTGACAGGCACCTGGACAGAAGCAGACAGGTAGAGAGGTGTGAAGTGGCTGCTCCTCGGTGTCTGCGTGTTCAAGTGAAATTCAGTAGAGTGGCAGGGGAGGAGGTGGGTCAAGGACTTTCCTCCTGCAGGAAGTTCTTTTTTTTTTACTGACTGGCCAGAAGGAAAGTTTGACTTTCCTAATCCGTATTTTCATGCAAGGTACCCATTTTGTTCCTTCTGAATTTTGCTTACATTTTGCAAACTATTACATAGATCTGTGGTTAATCTCATCAGGATCTTGTTTCCTTATAGAAAATCAGCAGATATCTGTTGCCCAGAATGCTCTCCTGCCTTGGCCTGCTCTCCTTTCATTTCCATCTGTCAAAACCTGACACAGTACAGATGCTTCTTCCACAAGTTCTTCTCCAACTGGAAGGGGTCTTTCCTGCTCTACTCTCATGTGCCACCCGAGAATGTCCTGCTCTTGGACGTGCTTGCTGTGGGCAGCTGAGTCCTGCTGCTTAGGCCAGTGAGTTGTGTATTCCCCCCGCCCCACCTGATTTCATCATGTTTGTCTTTGTTATCTTGGTACCTTGCAGACTTGAGTGAACTTTCAGTTTGGTAGTTAAGGGATAATGTTGGACTAAAAAGGATGACTAATGAGTACTATTAGATACAAACTGAAAACTCTTATATTCACAGTCTTAGGAATTTTGACCTAATGAAGAATACCTTTCCTTGGATTGTACACTGTGCTAAGAAATAGTAATGTAAAAGATTTTTTTTTTAAAAGAATACTTTTCCATATGCTTATTTTGTTCTTAAAGTTTTCTCTCTTCAATTTTTTTTTTTCTGTGTTGGAGTCTTACTCTGTCGCCCAGGCTGGAGTGTTGTGGCACATAGTGGGCCACTATAGTGTCGACCTGCTGGGCTCTGGTGATCCTTCCACCTCAGCCTTCCAAGTAGCTGGAACTATAGGAACACACCACCACGCCCGCCTAATTTTTTGATTTATTGTAGAGATGAGGTCTCACTAAGTTGCCCGGGCTGATCTGAACCACTGGGCTCAGGCAGTCCTCTTGCCTCTGCCCCTCAAAGTGCAGGGATTACAAGTATGAGCCACTGAGCCTTGCTTCATTTCATTCTTAAAAGTGTATGGAGCTGGGCGCAACATGGTGACACCTCGTCCCTACAATCAATCAAAAAATTAGCCAGGCATGGTGGCACATGCCTGTGGTTCCAGCTACTTGGAGAGCTGGGGCAGTAGGGTCACCTGAGCCCAGCAGGTCGAGGCTGCAGTGGCTACCGGTGTGCCACTGCTCTCCAGCCTGGGTGACAGAGTGAGACTCCAACTAAAAAAAAGCATATGGAAAAAGCACAGATGCCTGGAAATTTTGCATTACAAAAACTGTTATAAAGTACAGTGGAGACCAGGCACAGTGGCTCACGCCTGCAATCCCAACGCTTTGGAAGACTGAGACAGGAGGATTTCTTGAGCCCAGGGGTTCAAGACCAGCCTAGGCAACATAGTGAGACCTTGCTTCTACAAAAAATCAGCCAGGCTTGGTGGCATGTGTCTATAGTCCCAGCTTCTTGGGAGTCTGAGGTAAGAGGATCGCCTGAGCCCAGGAGGTCGAAGCTGTGGTGAGCCATGATTGTGCCACTGCACTCCAGCCTGGGCAATAGAGTGAAACCCCAACTCAAAAAAAATTTTTAAATTAAAAAAAAAATACAGTAGACTGGAGTATACATACCTTGTTCCCTAAAGCTACTCTGACTTCGATCATTCCACACCAGTGAGCAGGCTTTGTTAATGTGGCTGCTGAAGGAGAGTCAGGTTTTGACAGGGTCATGGGAAAGAGCTTCATTATGATGTTTAGATGAAAATACCTTGGAAAATACAAACCTGTTCTATAAAAATGCCCCTGGGGTCTTTTTGTTTGGGAGAGCAGGAAAGGTGGTGTATAAGTGTGTGTGCACACTTGATTCTGCTTTCCACACGTTAGTGCTGTGGCTTTTTTTTTTTAGTTAACCACAGGAAGGGAAAGCAAACGAAAGATGTATGCATCCATGCATGTGGAGAGAATCCCCATCTTAGGGGCTCATGGGAAGAGGAAGACAAACATTAGGTGGCAGCAGATTGGGGCAGGTGTGGGACTTCCTGTTTACTATATCACCTGCCTCAGGGCAGCTCCTCCTAAGTAATCAAAGTTGCATATACTTTTTAAAAAATGTTGTCGCCAGGCTCGGTGGCTCAGCCTGTAATCCCGCGCTTTGGGAGGCCAAGGTGAGTGGATTGCCTGAGCCCAAGGGTTCGAGACCTGCCTGGGCAACTTGGCGAGACCTCATCTCCACAATAAATCAAAAAAATTAGCCAGGCTTGGTAGCGCGCGCCTGTAGTTCCAGCTACTTGGAAGGCTGAGGCGGAAGGATCGCTGGAGCCCAGCAGGTCGAGGCTGCGGTGGCCGGGAGCAGCCACTGCACTCCAGTCTGGGCAACTGAGTGAGACTCCAATTCAAAAAAAAAAAAGTTATCATTATTTTTTAATAGAGATTTTTTAAAATTAGAGATTTTCTTTAAATTGGCTCTTTTTTTCCCCCTCGTCCTGGCTCCTTTTTAAAAGGAAACTTTTTATCCCATTGTAAATAGAGAATGGTACATAATAAAATAAATAACAAGCAGTCAGTTATATCTGTACCATTTAAAACTCTCTCCTGTGCCCCCAGTGGTGTCATTGCCACACTGGGAAAAGCTTGCTCACTATCTCTAGGGCTCTTCTTGGCTTCCACGGTTGGTGAAGTTGGTTGTCCTTTGCTCATGTAACCGAAGTTTCTTGCTAGAACTTTTTTCTTGTTGGCCTTCCCCATTTAAAAAAAAGACAAATTTGATTTAATAATCAAAGTTTGAACAGCCATTTTTATGGAAATTTGCCATCTTCACTTATCTGCCTTGTAGAATAAAATATTATGCCTTGATTTATAAGTGTTGACTTGGAGGGAGAACTTCAAAGCGACCAGTTACACGTCTCAGTGAACTGAGCACAGAAATAAAGTCATGAGATAAAGTGGTTGAGAGGCAATACCTTCAGACATTTTTCAGGAATCTTTTTTTTTTTTTTTGAGTTAGAGTCTCACTCTGTTGCCCAGACTAGAGTGTAGTAGCACGCTCCCAGCCACTGCAGCTTCGACCTGCTGGGCTCCTGCGATCCTTCTGCCTCAGCTCTCCAAGTAGCTGGAACTACAGGTGTGTGCTACCATGCCCAGCTAATTTTTTTTTATTTATTGTAGAGACAAGGTCTCGTCAAGTTGCCCGGGCAGGTCTCGAACCTGCAGGCTCATGCAATCCACTCGCCTCGGCCTCCCAAAGTGCTGGCTGAGGTCACTGAGCCTGGCCTTTTTTATTTTTTTGCTATCTATCTTGCTTTTAGGTAAGTATTAGAGCAAAATTGATCATTTAGAATACAGTTTTTTGTAACCAAATGTGAAAAGTATGTGTTTTTAAAAACAATTCATGTGCTTTCAGATTTCTTCAGGGGCCCCACAGTGTCCAATATCCGCCTGGCCGGGTTAGAGTATGTTCTGCACTTCACGGCGCTGGGAGGGAAGATTTACTTTCGAAGCTACAAGTGAGTGCATTTCTTTGCCTGCTTTTCATAATCCTTGGGGTTGGCATTTTAGTGTGTGTGTTTTAAGGAGCTGCAACTTCTCTGGAGGGTTTCTAGGATGGCAGCGGCGGCAGCCTTGTGACCCTCAAGCTGTCATTCTCCTGCCTCCCTCTGCCTAGGAAACCTGGGTCTCCAGGGGCCTGGCACATCTGACAAGCACTCTCTCTGAGCCTGGTGCATGCCCTCCCTGACTTACATGTGACCTCTTCATTGTTCTTGGCTGGATTTAGAGCACCGTCACACACCAACCATAGAAATCTCAAAACCCTAAATCTGCACAATGGAATCTAAAAGGAATAAGAAGGTTTAATGACTAGATTCATTTGACCCTCCTCCAGCACAGGCCTCTGCTTCTACACTCTACCACATATAAAACAATTCCTGACAGGCATATTCTGTTTTTACTCAAGCGCTAATGATATCATTATGCCTTTTGAGGTAAGCGTGACTTTTTCAAAATAAAGTGTAGGCACTGGCTGATAGAGCCCAAACTTTCCAAGAGAACACTGACTGCCACAAATTGCCTTTCTTTGTACGTCGAGTCAGACTTGGCTGTGCATTTTGAGTTGTGCACAGTGTACCCTTGCAGCCTAGAGCGACTGCTCAGTGCTGGCAGTGTCTTTACTTCAGTAGTGCTATTGGTGTAATCATTTGTGTACAGCATTTTGTAATGGTTAATTTTTCTTCACTGTGGAATTTGTGGCTCACTAGCTTATGTGCAATGAGTGTCCACGTGAAATGAAATATTCGCCTCTTGTCAATTAATAATTTCTACATTGATCTCAACCTTATTGAATCAGAGGCACTTACCTCTTTTTCACCCTATGATTAGTACCACCACTTCTGTTTTTCTATTTTCTTCTCATTAAAAGTAAAATAATAGCTGGGCACGGTGGCTCACACCTATAATCCTAGCACTTTGGGAGCCTGCAGGTTCATGACTAGTCTGGGCAACATGGCAAGACCTCATCTCTACAATAAATGAAAAAATTAGCTGGATGTGGTGGCATGCGCCTTAGTTCCAGCTACTTGAAAGGCTGAAGAGGAAGGATTGCTTGAGCCCAGCAAGTCAACGCTGGGTGGCCATGAGTGTGCCACTGCACTCCAGCCTGGGCGACAGAATGAGACTCCAACTCAAAAAATAAGATAAAATAATAAGACAAAATGTAGTAAAATAGCCAATGATTGTAAGATGTAACTAGGGGCCGGGCTCTGTGGCTCAGCCTGTAGTCCCGTGCTTTGGGAAACCGAGATGAGTGGATTGCCTGAGCCCACGGGTTCAAGACCCGCCTGGACAACTTGGTGAGACCTCATCTCTACAATAAATCAAAAATTAGCATGCGCCTGTAGTTCTAGCTACTTGGAAGACTGAGGCGGAAGGATCGCTGGAGCCCAGCAGGTCGAGGCTGTGGTGGCCGGGAATGTGCCACTGCACTCTAGTCTGGGTGACAGAGTGAGACTCCAACTCAAAAAAAAAAAAAAAGATGTAACTAGAGACATAATAATCATTTGTAGCTAGTTAAGTCTGCTGTATGAGTTACCACATTTGATTCTGGGGCTTCCAAGAATGTATTACACTATAAAGTAGATGACAACAAGAAATTTAGAGAACATGAAATAACAGATGAAAAACCACTAACATAAAGTAATTCTTTTTGAAAACTTATGTTAAGCATAGAGACCCTGAGGCTGTAAAGATACTAAAAATACTGAGATAGAAAGCCTGAGAGTAAGACACAGATAAAAACAGTAGCTAAAAATTATTTTGTGGCAAACAGTTTCACAGAGTATTCACATATATCAGAACTTGTATTTAGTGAAGAAAAGGATGTGTTTGTAAGTAAAGAAGTACAGAGAAAATAAAATAGAAAATTATCAAGTGAGACTTCAGAACAAGGGTGAGTTAGCCATATTAACTACATGGATCCACCAAAGAATATGATTGTTGGAATCATCTAGGTTAGCACAGCTTTGTTCATAATAAACAAAAATTGAATTTAAAGGTCAGACACCCTGGTATGGAATTTTGATCACAGGTGATCCGTCTGTGCCCTGTAATACCTGCTAGCTATTGACTTGAAATCGAACATGGGCAGTGTGATTGAGAGTGGACCTGCCACTGGAAAGAATCACTAAACACGTGGATTAGCTTAGCCTCTGGGGCTGTGCCACACTTGAGGGGAAGGGGGTTAGAGGGGGTGGTCCTGGGATGAGCATCACCTCTTAGCCTAATGACCCTGCTGTGGGCTGGACTCAGCCACCCCAATACAGGCAGGCCACACCGCCTCGGATCTCCGCTTCTTCCTCTGCGCACCATTGTGGTGCCATTTGGATAACGCCGAGGTCCCTCTGAGACCAGCAGTTCTCCTTGGTAAGGGAGAGTGGGGCACTGACAAGCGGCACCACCCCGGGAGAGTGACTCAGTGGGGCTCCTTAAGTGTGCCCAGGGACTGTACTGCAGGCCCTTGCCCCTCCTTAGTGCAAATTAGCCCATAAGCAGTTTGCAAAAGGTAATAGTTAATGTTCACACACAACATTTGTGAAGATTAATAAGGCTTATAAAATGGTTTGAGCTTTTTGGTTGAAAGGAACTCTGACCATGAGATTATATTTATGTAATTTTTAACATGATCCTTTGGGGGAATACATCCTAGTGTTATTGACTTCTCTTCCTATATATTTTATAATAATTATTCCTCATATGTTAGTGGCCATTTATATCTCTTGGAGAATTTTATTAACTGTAGGGTCAGAGCCATGTATATGAAACAAAATCGTTAGTAACTGCCCCGAATACCTTTGCTTTGGCATTGGTCAAGTTATGGGGAGAAATATGCAAAGCAGGAAGTATTAACATAACCTTAAAAAGCAAATATAATGTTCCAGTAAGGAGTTTACTTAATGAAAGCAGCATGTCAGCCAAGAGAAGTGTACGGGAGGGAGGAGAGATCAGGAAATGACAGTTTGAACAGTAGCAGTCATGTCAGTCTTCCTCAAGAAATAGGCAAATAATATGGAAAGATACATAGCAGTTAGCAGGGAGCATGTTGGCCAGCGGCACCCCTTGGGGTGAGAAAGAGCTGAGTTCTGTTTACAGAGATCAACTGCTGGGACATTTCCTCCTCCTATCAGTCTGACCAGACAGTAAATGTGTTCATCCAAGCAATTATATTAAGATTGTTTCCAGGCCAGGCTCGGTGGCTCAGCCTGTAATCCCGCTCTTTTGGAGGCCGAGGTGAGTGAATTGCCTGAGCCCGCAGGTTCGAGACCCGCCTGGGCAACTTGGCAAGACCTCATCTCTACAATAAATCAAAAAAATTAGCTGAGCTTGGTAGCGTGTGCCTGTAGTTCCAGCTACTTGGAAGGCTGAGGCGGAAGGATTGCTGGAGCCCAGCCGGTCGAGGCTGCGGTGGCCGGTAGCATGCCACTGCACTCCAGTCTGGGCGACAGAATGAGACTCCAACTCAAAAAAAAAAAAAAAAAAAAAGATTGTTTCCAGACAGCATGACACTGTGACCTCGTTCTTTCATGAAGTAGCCACACATGTAGTTACATGCAGTGATCTGGGAGGCTTACTTTTTTATTTTTTGAGTCAGAGTCTCACTCTGTTGCTGGGCTCAGGTAATCCGATTTCCGCTTCAGCCTTCCAAGTAGCTGGAGCTACAGGCTTGCGCCACCATGCTTGGCTAATTTTTTGATCCCAATCTGGTCTTGAACCCATGGGCTCAGGCGATCCTCTCACCTCTTCCTCCCAAAGTGCTGGGATTACAGGCATGAGCCTCTGCACCCAGCCAGCCTGCTTGCTTTTATGTATCACACAAAAGAGTCTTCATTAGGAGGGCACTTGAGTGAAATTATCACAGTTTCCCAAAACCCTGTACATCTTTTATGCATGTTTAAAAATTTGCTTTAAGTAAATAACTAGGAAGACACCTTAGAGGAGTTTTGGTGATGTGCAGCAGCCTTGGGTGATCTGACTGCTCAGACGTGCCGCGAGTGATTGTGGACTGACAGGGTTTCAAGCTGGCAGAAAACAAGCCCTTTTAGTGGTGAGAATAGCTTTAGTTTCAGTGTAGTATGAGGTGCTCCTGGTTTCTTAATGTACTGAACACATTTTTCCTTGATAGCCTCTATTTAACATGACAAATCATTTATCTAGAGGTCTGAACATGTGGGTGCAAATGCAGAGGTTTGTGTGATATGACAGAATCAAATGTCACTGCCCCGTGTGCTTTGAATTTGCTTTTAGAGAAGTTGCCCTGTAACAGCCGACTTCAGCTTCTGGAAATGTCTGCGGGTCTGCCCTGGTGTTCTGGGTGTTCTCTTCTGAAGTCATTGGAGAGAGCGGCCAGAGCGCTCTCCTCGGCTGTGCTTGGCCCTGTGCTTTGTTCCTGCATGTCCACTACGAGTAACCCCTGTCTCTTTTCATGTTAGGATAGGTTTTTGTTGTTTTAGACTTCTGCTCTTCATACATGCAAGGCAGGTTTTTGTGTCTACTTGCTTTGCCCTGTTTAATTTGGTATAAATTATAGGCTGAGCATCCCCAATCTGAAAATCCGAAATCCAGAATGCTCCAGAATTCAACACTTTCTTGGTGCTGATGTAACACCCAGAGGAAATCCTGCAATTGTAATTTCGGATATTCAGATGAGGGATATGTAGATATTCCAAAAGTTGAAATATCCCAAATCCAGAGTGCTTCTATCTTGAGCATTTTGGATGAGGGGCTTTCAGCCTGTGCTGTGTTGACCCAACAGGTGTGCTGCTGTAGCTCTGTGTGGTGCACCTGGGTCCTGCAGCCTACTTTGGGCGTTGAGGTTCATCTCTGTCTGTTGGTGTCAGCTGCTCCCTCCATGACCCCTAATTGCTTTGCTTTCCTTGTCTGTTCTTTCTCTTCTTCACCACCGGTTGCCTCTGGCTACCTCTGGCACTCCAGCTTTCCTGTGAGAAGGCTTGTCCTTTATAAACATTGTCAGCCCTCTTTTTCCCTAGGGAGACTTGGCTATTGTAACAAATTGAAAGTAATCCTCAGGTCTCTCAGCTGTTCTTATGGTATCACTCACAGAGGGAATTTGCAAGTTTCCCCCTCCCCATTCTACTTATCTCCCTCTCTTATGTTTCCAAGTCTGCTATTTAGACATGGGGTATACAGAAAGTTGTGATTTTGCTATTTTAAGATTTTTTATTTTTATTTATTTATTTTTTGGTCAGAGTCTCACTCTCTCCCAAGCTGGAGTGCGGTGCTGTGGTCATGGCTACCACAGCCTCAACCTGCTAGGCTCAGGTGATCCTTCTGCCTCAGCTTTCCAAATAGCTGGAACCACAGACACTCACCACCATGCCTGGCTACTTTTTTATTTAGAGATGAGGTCTTGCCAAGTTGCCCAGGCTGATCTCAAACCCCTGGACTCAGGCAATCCTCTCGCCTCACCTCCTAAAATGCTGGGATTATAGGCATGAGCCACCATGCTCGGCCTTGTTATTTTAAGAGTTTAAGGTTCACTTCAGTCTGAGGAAAGCAGTAAAAGTCTGTGCTATGAGGAAAAGCTGGCTCTGAATGGATAGATTTAGCTCCTATAGTCTTTAAGTCATGTAGTCAAGATAAGAACCTAATCATGTAAACATACTGATTCAAGACCCAGTTGAAATTATTTTTATGCTTATGTAAATCTATATAAGTGAGATGAAGAAGTCAGATCAAAGAATTCCATTTCTTTTTTTTTGAGTCAGGATCTCACTCTACCACCCAGGCTGGAGTGCATGGTATGATCACAACTCACTGCAGCCTTGACCTCCTAGACCCAAGCGGTTCTCTGGCCCCAGTACCTGGAGTAGTCCTGCCAGATAGCTGGAGCTACAGGTGCACCACATGCCTGGCTAAATTTTTTGAAAGTTGTAGAGATGAGTTCTTGCAATGGTGCCTAGGCTGGTCTCAAACTCCTGGGCCCAAGCGATCCTCCCACCTCAGCCTCTCAAATACTGGGATTACAGGCGTGAGCCATTGAGCCTGACCCCATTTTCTGTCTCACTTGATGTTTCTCAACAATATTGTATAATTTTATTTCTGATCTTTTAAAAGAAGCAAACTGCCCTTCTACTCAAAAGGGGAAAAAAATTTTTAAAGTTGGTTTGATGTTTATGTGACCCTTTAACTCAAAAAAGGGAAAAGTTTTATACAAACAAATTTGCCAAAGGATACACCGGGCCTAAATCAATAAAGTATTCAAAGTAGCTTAGCCTTTTTAAACATTTGGTGCCATTTTATGGAACTGTGATTCTCTTGAACCAAAATATGTTTTGGGGGAGGACTTTTATGAGAGTCAAAACAGCCTTTCTTCTTACTTCTTGAAGGCTGCTGCTGAAGAAGTCTGGCTGCAGGACGCCCCGGATTGAACTGGAGGAGATAGGCCCTGCCCTGGATCTGGTCTTGAGGCGGACACACCTGGCATCTGACGACCTTTATAAATTATCTATGAAAGTGCCAAAGGCTCTCAAGGTATGTGACTTGTAGCCTTGTGCCATGCTTATTTGCATAGTCTGCTCATCTTTACAAAAAGCATCTATGGTGTATTATATTAAAGGACTTGCTTACAGAGATCAAATAGATATAATGAAGCCTTCCAGAGCCAAGAAAAGGAGGAAGAACCGAGCAAGCCAGCCACAGGGATGACCAGAGAGGGTTGTGGAGCCAGGCAGTGGCTGGCCGGGAGCAGACTGGGGGCCAGCACTGCCATGGTCAGCAAAAGGGAGAACTGGGCATTGAGGCGTGGGGTTTAGAGTGCAGGGCAAACTGTATGTGCACAAAATGTTTGTTTACTTCTTAAGTAGTTGTGAAAAACAAGTAGAAATGTTATCTCTGGAATACCAGTAGAGATTAAAATGATAGTCACAATTCTTTGAGCTGAACACAAGAAATCCTCTTGATGTATGTGGTTAGTGTAGTCTATACTCCTGCTTCTCAAAGATAATTTACCTGGGAATTGTTAGAAATGCAGAAGGTCAGACCCCGTCCTAGACCTACTGAGTTAGAATCTGTGTTTCAGCAAGACCCTCACGCGATTTGCCTGCACACTTAATTCTGGAGACACTCACGTGATTTGCCTGCACACTTAAGTCTGAGAAAAAGTGCGTACGGGGCCCTCTGTCATTGAGGGTGTATCACTAATGGAAATTGTTACTAAGACAGTTATAGACTGTATTTGTACTGGCTCATTCAAGTAGAAGGCTTTTAAATATACATCTACTCTTTTTCCATAGTCAAAGAAGAAGAAAAACATCTCCCATGATACTTTTGGCACAACTTATGGAAGGATTCACATGCAGAAGCAGGATCTAAGCAAACTACAGACCAGGAAAATGAAGGGGTTGAAGAAGTGACCTGCAGAAAGGACAACAGAAGACCTGGAGGAAAAAGCAAAGAGAATTAAAAAAAATTGATGAAACTTAGCCAACAAC
>CAUYQG010103643.1:0-13244 GCA_963574415.1 Tarsius wallacei
GGAAGGGGGTGTCAATGGGAAGTTAGAAAGAGAGAAGAGTGAGAGGGAAATCGGACATACATACCAACTAACAGGTGAAAAAGAGACACAAGGCCAGAGAGAAGTGTATAAAAACACGCAAGGAAAATTCCCTAAAGAATACTGGTAGCTATACAAAGGCAGACCAAAAAAATCATGCCTTTTGATGCATTTTGCCTAACACAAACAGATAGTGTAAGTCAATAAGCAAGCAGAAGTGAGCAAAACAAACAGTCAAAGTGATAAAATCAAAAGTCAAAATAAGAAATCAGACTAGCTCTGGGATCTTTCCTGAGTGTCTAAAGTCTGTTCTTCTCTGCTCTCTGGCCTCTCCCCTTACTTTCATTGCAGACAGCTACATTTACTGCATCTTGGGTTTCTTCTTTTGGCCTGCTGCTTGGGAAGTCTGCTACGCTTAGTTCCTTTTTTCTGCTTCAGTGTAGGAGGGGCTTTGTCTTCTGTTTAGCAATGATACCTTGGGAACTGAGGTGGAGGCTGCTCATAGGTGGGCGGGGTAATGCAATTCTCTGCCTGGAGAATGGCTGAGGTGGCAGTTTCACTTTCACGGATCCTTCCTCTCCACTCATTTGGGTCCCTGGGTAATCCACTATCATGGACTGTGGTGGCATGGGAGGCACCGGGGATCAGTTGCACAGCTGGTCACTGGATCTGGAGCACTACCAGTGGGCTGGGATGGAGGAGGGGATTGGGAGTTCCCTCCTCTGATGCTGAGAGCCTCCGATCAGTGCCTCCTAGTGATA
Organism: Tarsius wallacei; assembly: GCA_963574415.1. Taxonomy (NCBI): domain Eukaryota; kingdom Metazoa; phylum Chordata; class Mammalia; order Primates; family Tarsiidae; genus Tarsius; species Tarsius wallacei. Next base: position 780 of record CAUYQG010103643.1, read on the forward strand.
TGCTGTTCCTTTACATAAGCCTGGGGTTGCGCTGAGTGCCTCAGCAAGGGTGAGCCCAGAGCTCTAGAGCTCTAAAGCTCCAAAACTCCAAAGTTTAGGTGGTGAGTGGTGAAAGTGGCCCTGGATCACTCACAGGGTATTTCAGACAGAAAAGGAATTGGTTTCTCTGAGGGGTGGGTGCCCAGAGCCTCCCAGAGTGACCGGCAGCTTGGTCTGGGTGAGACGATGTAGTCAGGGAGGGAACCAAGACCTGAGACTTCCCGCATGTGCGACAGCAGCTGGGGGCCACAATATCCAGCCCTGCATGGGACTGGGGGTCCCCGGGTTTCGTACCAATTTGGCTGGCAGTGGGCAGGGGGGTGGGGGAAGGAAAGCAAGAGTCTTTTTGGGAACTCAAGTTCAGAGAATCTCTCAAGTCCACCTATGCCGTCACCATCTTACCAGAACTCTTCAGAAATTGTTTTTTAAATGATTTTTTTCTTTTTGTTCTTCTTTTGTTTTGGATTAGTATGTGTGTGTGTATGAATGTGTGTGTAAAAATTTGATTTGCATTCCTCCACCTTTTTTTTCTTCTTATCCTTTCATTTTTTACTGTGTGCTTGTGTGTTCAGTTTTCCTGTTTTTGTGTGTGTGTGTTTCCCTTTTGTTCATTTTGGTTTTTGTTTGTTGTTTTCTTTTTGCCTTGTTTATTCTTGTTTTTGCTTTTTTTGTAGTTTATACTAGTTTTACTTTTTATTATTTTTGTCCATTCTTTACTTTTCTTGATCTTCTCATTACTGTTACTTTACCTTGGACTTGGGGTACACACATATACCCATTGCATTGACATACCCATTGCATTGGTTGGGAGTGGGTCTCAGAAGACCCATACCCCAGACAGTGAACATTGTAACCTGCAAGTAGTTTCTGAATACTAGCTCCCCATCCTCCTCCTTATTTGATTCTCAACACTACAAGAAACAGCAAAGCTTCCCATCCCCAGCCTTGTTTCAAAGCACAACAAATTTGTAGTCTCTGATCAGAGCAGAATAGAGGGCTAAGAAAGCAACAGATATGAAAGACTCAACCACTACCATTGAATAATTATATTAAAGAGAAAAGAAAGAGATCTGTCACAAATGAGGGAAAAAAAATCAATGGAAGAACTCAAGTAATTCTCAGTCTTCAAAAAACATCAGACCTAAGAGCTCAAACAATGGAAATCACCAATGATTGGCCTCAGAATACAACAGTGATTAGGGAATTAATGGAAAGAGTGAATAAGACCCAAGAAAGATAGGATTCAACATTTAAAAAAATGTAACACGTTTTGGCCATACAAATTTCATCCAGGAAATAAATAGGAAGATGACAAACATGGACAGCAGAATCAATCAAGCGGAAGAAAGAATCTCAGAGCTTGAAGACCAAAACGTGGAATTAACCTAATCTGTTAAAAACATAGAAGGAAAACTCAGAAAGAAAGAACAAAGCCTCCATGAGATGTGCAATTATATCAAAATGTGGAACTTTTGCCTGATTAGTATCTCAGAAGAAGAAAGTGAAACAAAGAACACCTTGGAACAAGTATTCTAGGAGGTTATCCAAGAAAAATTTTTCCATCTCATCAGAGATGCGACCTTGCAAACACTAGAGATTCGGAGCAACCCTGTAAGACACCAAATGAGAAGACTAACCCTTAGACAAATAGTAATTCATCTAAACAAAGTACATTTAAAAGAAAAAATCCTAAAGGCAGTGAGAGAGAAAGGTCAGACTACCTACCAGGGAAGACCAACTAGAATAGCAGCAGACTTATCAGCAGAAACACTACAAGCTAGAATGTACCAGAGTCCAATTTTCAAAGTTCTCAAAGATAAACAATTTCAACGAAGAATTTACTAATCAGCCAGCACAGCTTCATCAGCAATGGAGAATTAAAATCCTTCCCAGACATTCAATCTCTAAAAGACTATGCTGCTTTCACACCAGTTCTACAAGAGATGCACAAGAAGGTATTAAGCACAAAAGAAAGAAGAAGGAGGAGAAGGAAGAGGAGGAGAAAAAGAAGAAGAACCAGTCAATTTCCAAGTCAACTTATGACTGCATAATTGAAAACATACACATACAACAACTCAAAAGTTAAAAGACTACAAAACAACATTATAAGAACCTTGTGACAGGAATAAACTCTCACGTTTCAGTAATCATCCTGAACCTCAATATATTAAATACACCACTGAAAAGACATAGAATGGCATACAGGATTTTTAAAAAATGACCCAACAATATGCTGCCTCCACAAAACACACCTCACTGCACAGGACAACAACAGACTAAAAGTTAAAGGATAGAAAACAAACTTTCAAGTGCATGAAAAACAAAAGAGGGCTGGAGTCACAATGTTAACATCAGGAAAAACAGCCTTCAAACTTTCAAAACTTTTAAAAGATACAAAGGACATTACATAATGATATAAGGTTCAATTCATCAAGAAGAAATATCCATACTTATTATCCATACTTAATATATGCTTAATATACACAACAGAGGAGCACTTGATATTTAAAAGCAATTTCTATGTAAACCAAAAAGAATATTGACTCAAACACTATCATTATTGGACTTAAATATTCCACTAACAACCCTAGATAGATCATCAAGAAAAATAATCAATAAGGAGATCTGGAACCTTAACTTGATGCTTGACCAAATGGGCTTAATAGATACCTATGGAAAACTACACCCAACAACCAGAGAATATACAGTCTACTCATCAACAAATGGAACATACTCCAAGATCAACCAAATCCTCAGCCATAAATTAAGCATAAACAGATTCCATAAGTTCGAAATACCACCATGTGCCTTCTGAGATCACAGTGGAATAAAAATAAATATCACCACAAATGAATGTCCCCCAAACACACAAAAACATGTTCACTGAACAAAATAATGCTGAACAACTCCTGAGTCAGCACAAAAATCAAAACAGAAATTAAAAGATTCTTAGAAACAAATGAAAACAAAGTCACATCTTACAAAAAACTCTGGGATGCAATGAAAACAGTATTAAGAGGTGTAATTATATCTCTACAAACACACATTGACAAAATAGAAAAATCACAAGTCAACAACCTGACAAATCACCTAAGGAAATTGCAAAGGCAAGACCACCAAAACCCTAACTTCAGCAGAAGAATCCAGCTCACCAATGTAAAAGCCCAAATACAGGACATAGAAGACAAAAATATCATAGAAAAAAAAAATCAATGAAACAAGAAGCTGGTTCTTTGAAAGGATAAACAAAATTGACAGACCCCTAGCCAGACTGACAAAAAGTCCAAATAATCACAGTCAGAAATGCAAAATTTAAAGTCACAACCAACTCTAAAGAAATATAAAAAAAAGTATCAGAGGCTACTATGCACATATTTATGGAAACAAACTTGATAACCTAAATAAAATGGGGGACTTTCTGACATCACACAACCTCTTGAGGTTGAAACAAGAAGAATTTGAGACCCTAAATAGACCAATAAATACTGAGGAAATTGACTTCATCATAAGAAAACTACTACAAAAAAAGCTCTGTACCAAACAGCTTTCCAGCGGAATTCTACAAAACACGCATCAAGGAACTGATACCAATCCTATTGAAAGAATTCCAGGCAATCAAAAAAGATGGAACTCTCCCCTAATCATTTTTAGAAGTTAATCTCACACTAATACCCAAATTGGACAAAGGTCCAGCAAAAAAAGAGACCTACAGGTCAATATCCCTGATGAATATAGATACAAAAACACTCAACAAGATTGTAGCAAATCGGATCCAACAACTCATCTCAAAAATTATCCACTATGACCAAGTAGACTTCATCCCAAGGATTCTTCTCAGATCTGGAAATGACAACACAGAAATTCATATGGAAACATAAACGACCACAAATAACCAAAACAATCTTTAGCTAAAGAAACAAAGCAGGAGGTATCACACTTCCAGATGTCAAACTGTACTATAAGGCTACAGTAATCAAAACAGTTTGGTATTGGTACAAGAGCAGGCATACCTAGACCAATGGAACAGGATATAGATTCCAAAAGCAAAGTCTCAACTTCTCAACCAATTCATCTTTGAGAAAGGCTCCAACAACAGCCACTGGGAAGAGGAGAACCTATTCAGTAAATGGTGCTAGGAAAAGTGGCTGACCACATGCAGAAGATTAAAACAAAACCCCTACCTATCACCATACACAAAAATTAACTCCAAATGAATCAAAGACCTAAATATAAAACCTCAAACTATAAGATTCTTAGAAAATGCAGGTTGTACTCATCAACAAAGGTACATGCATAATGAACACTTGTACAACTAACTCAGAATTGTAACCCATATCTTTTAAATAAATAAATAAGTAAATAAATAATAAAAAAATCCACGAGACCATAAATGTAATTAAATGCATCAACAAATGCAAAAACAATAACCACATGATTATATCATTAGATGCGGAAAAGATTTTGACAAAATCCAGTGCCCATTCTTGATTTTAAGAAAAGCTGAACACCTAGACACAGAGAGAACATACCTTAAAATAGTAAAAGTCATCTATGATAAATGCACAGGCAATGAATTACTAAATGGACAGAAATTGGAAGCATTTCCCCTGAAAACTGGAATAAGACAAGGATGCCTACTCTCACCCCTCCTGTTCAACATAGTGTTGGAAGTCCTAGCTATAGCAATCAGATAAGGGAAGGAAATCAGGGGTATCCAAGTAGAAAAAGAGAAAGTTAAGTTATCCCTCTGTGAGGATAATATGATCCTATACCTGAAAAACCCAAGGGAATCTGTCAAAAAACTTCTTGTAATGATAAAGGACTTTGGCAAAGTCTCAGGGAATAAAATCAACATGCAAAAAAGACAGTCACATTTTTATACACCAAAAATAAATCAGGCAGAGTACCAAATAAAAATATAATCCCATTCACAATATCCACAAAAAAATGACATACCTTGGCATCTTTCTAATCAGAGGAATAAAAGACCTCTACAATAAAAACTACAAAACAATGCTCAAAGAAATCAAAGAAGACACAAACAAATAGAAAAATATTCCTTGCTCATGGGTTGGAAGAATCAACATTGTTGAGATGTCCATCTTACCAAAGACAGTCTACAGATTCAATGCAATACCCATTAAATTATCATCATCTTTCTTCTCTGATTGGGAAACATATGGAGATTGATATGGAAAAAAAATGATCACAAATAGCCAAAACAGTTCTCAGCAAAAGGAGCAAAGTGGGAAGTATCAACCTCTTAGACTTGAAACTACATTATAAGGTTAATATAAACAAACAACCTGATATTGGTACAAGAACAGGCATAGAGACCAATGGAACTGATGAGAGATTCCAGAAGCAAAACCTCAATTTCTCAACCAACTCATATTCAGCAAAGCCTCCACCAACAACCACTGGCAAGGGGGGAACCTACTCCTTGAATGATTTGGGGAAAACTGACTGACTACATGCAGAAGAATGAAACAGGACCCCTACCTATCACTATACACAAAAATCACCTCCAAATGTATCAAAGAACTAAATGTAAAACCTAAACATTAAGAATCTTAGAAAACACAGAAGACACCCTTATGGAATTTGGGATAGGCAAACCTTGATCAACACTCAAGATTCCCATGTCATAAGAAATAAGATATATAAGTGGGACCTTATCAAACTGAAAAGCTTCTTCAAAGTAAAAGAAACCATCAAGGGAGTGAGGAGACAGCACACAGAATTGGAAAAAATATTTGTCAACTATGTGTCTCACAAAGGCCAAGCATCCATGATCTACAAGGGACTCAAATGTGCCAAAGTGAAAAAAAAAAAACAGCAGCCCTATTAAAAAATGGATAAAAGACATGAATAGACACTTCTCAAAAGAAGACATATAAGCATCCAATAGACACATGAAAAAATGCTCTGTTTCACTAATCATCAGAGAAATGAAAATCAAAACCACATTGAGATTTCACCTAACTCCAGTAAGAATGATCATCATTAATAACTCAAAAAACATTAGATGCTGGCGAGGATACAGAGAAAAGAGAATGCTTCTACACTGCTGGTAGGAGTGTAAACTAGTATAATCTCTGTGAAATACAGTGTGGTGATTTCTAAAAGAACTAGAAACTGACCTTCCATATGACCCAACAATTTCCCTTCTGGGAATATACCTGGTGGAACTCAAACCATTCTACAAAATAAGATTCCTGCACACACATTCTTATTACAGCACTATTCACAATAGCAAAAACAGGGAGCCAGCTGTGCTGCCCATAGACACTAGACTGAATTTATAAAAGTGGTACATATATATATGATGGAATATTATGCAGCAATAAAGAAGGACAAAATTATGAACTTCACAGCAACTTGGATGGATTTGGAGTCTATCATACTCAGTGATCTATTACAGGAACAAAGAACTGAGAACTTTGGCACTCATAAGTGGACCCTGAACACCTACCATAATACTACAAAAAAGCTATTGGCAGTAGCCAGGGGATGTGGGAACATCAATAGAGGTCCCTGTTCCTAGTCCTGGTGAAGTGAGTTCCAATGGGAGACCCAAAGCTTCACCTGTACCTAAACCACTTATTTAAATAATCCTGATTTGTACTCTACAACTTTAAAAAAATGAGAGAAAAAGAGTTACTTTAAACATTTCTCAAATAGATTTTGCAGATGTTTTATGTTTAGTTCTACTACAAATAGATGGTGGCCTATGGATATGTTAATTTACAGGGAAGAAGGGACTTTGTAGTTGTGATTAAGGTTAAAGGCCTTGAGGTGGGTAGATTATCCTGGATTATCAGGTGAACCCAACCTAATCCTGAATACAGAAATTGAAAGAAGAGTGGATCAGAGAGATGTAATATGAAAAGTAATTGACCACTTTGCTGCTTAATTTGAAGATGGAGGAAGGGAGCCACAGGTCAAGAAATTCAGTGACCTCTAGAGGCTGGGAAGTCTCTAAATTACTGTAAGCAAGAATTTAGAGTGTTCTGTTCTAAAATGACAAGAAACAACCTCTGCAATAGTGCCCCCAGAGGGAACACAGTCTGTCAACTCTTCTATTTTATGCCGGTGAGATTTCTAATCAGATTTCTGACTGATCAAACTTTAAAATAATAAGTTCGTGTTGTGTCACACCACTAAATTAGTAGCAATATTTTAAGGCAGCAATAGAAAACTAATTTCTATGTTTTAGAAATTAATATTGCCTGTTGTTATGTAGATGAATTTTTCTTTGCCATAATATTTTCTAACTGATAATTGTTTATGTAAATATTATAGCTATAGATTTTTATATATTAAATTTATACCCTGGTAACTTCGTGATTTATTTTCTTATTTGATTCTTTTTAGTTATTTATTTAGAGATATAAAATGTAATAACAACTACAAATCAAGACAATTTCATTTCTTCTTTACCAATTCTTATTATAGTTCATTATTCCTCTTTTACAATTGCATTGACAAATACCTTGAATACAAGGATGAATAGCAGTGGAGATATTTGCATAATTGCTTGTTCTATTTCATACTTAAGTACTTTCTGCTTTTATCATTTATATTTCCTTCTCTATTTGGCTTTCTTTGGTTTTTAATTTGTTGTCCTTTTATTAGTCTTTTAACCGGATATTCAATTCTATATTATCATTCCATTTACCCTGCTAAAAGTCTTAAGTTTTACTAATTTCCCTCTGACCACTGCTTTAAATACGTGCCAAAGATTGTGATGTCAAGTGAATTTATCATTATTTATTAGAAATTATTTAGTTTTATTTTATAAATTACTGTAACCTGAGAGTTGGTTAATGGAGAATTTTATAATTACAAGGAAAAATATAATTTTTGTTATTGCTAATTTCTTGTTTTATTACATTGTGGTAATAAAATGTTATTTATAAAATTTCCACTTTGGGTAATTTACTGATTTTTTTTGTGTGTAAATTAACTAACATATGACTGATTTTTGTGACCATTGTATGCAATTTGGAAAAAAAGGTACATTCTTGATTATCAGGAAGAAAATCTGCTATATACATGTAACACTGTATTATGTTGTTTAGGTCTCTGTTCCCTTGCTTGTACATTTGTCACTCATTTGTCTTATTCTTTGTGTTGTATAGGAAAGCCTCAGTATTTTTGCCTGCTAGTGTCTCCTTGCATCTTCCCTCACTTTTGAGTATTTTGACTACCACTGTCTCCTTCCATCTTCCTTCATTTTAGTTTCATAAATGGTGACTGTGTTATTTGCTCTATAGATACTTATGTGCTATGTTTTCCTCATGAATTTTAGAATTTTTCATTAAAGAGAGGTTCTAATTGTCACTTTTTAACACTTGATCTTAAATTGTTTGAAATCAGAATCCCTACTCTTGTTTTCTTATTTTTATTTGCCTGTGTCTTTACGTATAGCTTTTATGAATCATATTGTTTTAGATGTGTCTTATACACAACATTTAGTCAGATCTTGGTTTGAAAACCAAACAAAAAATAATTTTCTTTTAATAGTTGAGTAAGCTCATTTGATATTTATTGATATGATTGGCATGTATGGTCCCAACTCAGTCTGATTATTTCACAGTCATGTATCTTATTTACACCATAACTTATATGCACCTTGATTTTGTAAAATATGAATTATTAATCTAAATTTATAGAAAAGGTAACAAAATAGAAAACAAGACATAGAATACAGTAACAAATTCTATATATAAGTTTTAGTAATTCTGACCACAAAGTCCTCATTTATTTTAGTTAATAGTATCACTTTGAGCACTAATTGCTAAACACTGTATTTTATTCAGTTTACCAAACAGAAAACAAACACTTTTTAAAATTCTTGGCTGTGAAGCCACATTAATTTCCTCAAAAAAGGGGTACCTTTAATTAGACTTTCCTTTTATTTTTATTATCTTTCTTTGACTAATGATTTTTTTTTTTTTTTTGAGTCAGAGTCTCATTCTGCTGGGCTCAGGTAGTCCTTCTGCCTCAGCCTTCCAAGTAGTTGGAACTACAGACTTGTGCCACCATGTCCAGCTAATTTTTCTTGATTTATTGTAGAGATGAGGTCTCACCAAGTTGTTCAGACTGGTCTCGAACACTTTGGGCTCAGGCAATTCTCTCACTAATGATTTTTAATTAAAAATACTTAAGAATATTTTTATTTTTGTTTTAGTGTATATAGTTTTACTTTTAAAAATACTTTTACTTAATTGTTTTCTTATCCATTTTACTAATTGGCATGTCTGTTTTAATCAGCATCCTTTAACACCTGCACTATAACTGATTGATTTATTCTACCTCTCATTTTGCTTTCTCTCTTCCAATTTAATTGAGTTGTTTCTCCTTTGTCACAATATACAGCATTTATATTTTAAGCTTTAGTTTATCTTCATCATGTTAACTTTTCCTTCTTAGATCTATATATACATAAAAAACTAGCAATCAGACCTTTTGCTGTTTTCCCAGTAACCTCTTAGAAAAAGAGATCTTATTCTCTAAAAACTGCTTCAAGAAAGATTTGGTCCTGAAAGATCTGTTTGGTTGAATATGAATCTTAGATTCATCCTCTCTTTGATTACGAGTTTTATTTTCCTTTACATTGTTGTATTGCACAAAATGCCATATAATCATTTTTATGTGCATTTCCTTGATTGACAAAGTTTAGCTATCTCTTCACATATTTAGTAGCTTCTTTTATAAAGTAACCATTTCTCTAATTTATTTTTTATATAATTTTCTCATTGATTTTTCTGTCTTTTACTTGTTTGGGGCCTTTTTAAAAAAAAAAAGATGTGGGATACAATTCAGGGTTAGGTATACAAATGTTCATTATGCAGGTACCCTTGTTGATGAGATGTGCCCCACCCTCCACTGGCAGTTTCCCTCAACTGACAATTTTGCCCCTCCTTCCCTTGCAGTTTCCCACTACTACCAATTCCTTTATTACAGTATTATGATAGTTGTTCAAGGTCCGCTTATGAATGAGAACATATGGTACTCTGTTCTTTGTTTCTGCGATAGATCACTGAGTATGGTCAACTCTAAATCCATTCAAGTTGCTGCGAAGTCCATATGTTTGTCCTTTTATGACTGCATAATTATTCCATTGTGTATATGTACCACTTTATGTTATCCAGTCCAGCTTCAATGGGCAGCATGTTTTTGCTATTGTGAAAGAGCTGCAACAGACACGCAAATGCAGGTATCTTTTTTGTAGAATGATTTGAGTTCCTCTGGGTTTATTTCCAACAGGGGAATTGCTGGATCATATGGAAGGTCATTTTCTAGTTCTTTCAGAAATCACCACTCTGTCTTCCAAGGAGTTTGCACTAGTTTGCATTCGCACCAGCAGTGAAGAAGTATTCCTTTTTCTCTGCATCCTTGCCAGCATCTGTTTTTTGTTTTACTAAAGATGGCCTTCTTACTGGGGTTAGGTGGTTTCTTAATGTGGTTTTCATTTGCACTTCCCTGACAATTAGTGAGGTTGAGCGCTTTTTCATGTGTCTGTTGGCTGCCTGTTGGGAATTATATATGTCTTTTGCCCACTTTTTAATGAAGCAGTTTGTTTTTTTTTCATTTTGGCGCATTTGTGTTCCTTTTAGATCCTAGATGTTAGGCTTTTGTCAGATATGCATTGGCAAATATTTTTTTTCCCATTCTGTAGGCTGTCTTCTTCCTCTCTTGATGGTTTCTTTTGCTCTGCAGAAGCTTGCCGATTTCATGAGGTTCCACTTGTCTATCTTATCTCTTATGGTATGGATACTTAGAGTTTTGATCAGGAATTGGTTGCCAGTTCCAATTTCCATAAGGGTGTCTCCCGCATTTTCTAAGATTCTTATTGTTTGAGGTTTGAGGTTTAAGTCTTTGATTCATTTAGAGTTAATTTTTGTGTATGTTGATAGGTAGGGGTCCTGTTTCAATCTTCTGCATGTGATCAGCCAGTTTTCCCAGTACCATTTACTGAATAGGTTGTCCTCTCCCCAGTGGTTGCTGTTGGAGGCTATCTCAAACATGAGTTGATTGAGAAATTGAGACTTTGACTCCGGAATCTATATCCTGCTCCATTGGCCTATATGCCTGTTCTTGTAGCAATACCAGGATGTTTTGATTATTGTGCCCTAGCTAGGACTTCCAACACAATATTGAACAAGAAGTGGGCAGCCTTGTCTTTTTCCAGTTTTCAGGGGAAATGTTTCCAGATTCTGTCCATTATCTATGTTAGCTGTGGGTTTATCACAGATGGCACTACTATTTTGAGGTTTGCTCCTTCCCTGGATGTTTGAGGGTTTTTATCAATAAGGGATGCAGAGTTATCAAAAGCTTTTTCTGCATCTAATGATATAATCATGTGGTTCTTGTTTTTACATCTGTTGATGTATTTAATTACATTTATAATCTTGTGAATGTTAATCCAGCCTTACATACTGGGGATGAAGACTACTTGGTCATAGTGGATGATTTTTGAGATGTGTTTTTGGATCTGATTTGCTAGATCTTGTATAGTATTTTTGCATCTATGTTCTTAAGGATATTGGCCTGTAGTTCTTTTTTTTGTTGGATACTTGCCTGGTTTGGGTATTTGTGTGATATTAGCTTTGTAAAATGATTTGGGGAGAATTCCATCTCTCTCAATTGCCTGGAATACTTTAAATAACATTGATATTAGCTCTTCTTGTATGTTTTATGGAATTTTCCTGGAAAACCATACAATCCAGCAATTTTTTTGTAGGTAGTTTTATTATGACAGAATCTATTTCCTGCGGCGTTATTGCTCTATTTAGTGTCTCAGTGTCTTCTTATTTCAAACTGAGAATGTTGTGTGATATCAGAAAGTTCTCCATTTCATTTAGGTTATCAAGTTTGTTTCCTTATAGGTGTGCATAGTAATCTCTGATAGCCGTTTGTATTTCTTCGAGGTCAGTTGTGATTTGATCTTTTGTATTTCTGATTATGTTCATTTGGGCTTTTTTTTTCACTTTTTCTTGATCATTCAGGCTAAGGGTTCCTCAATCTTGTAAATTCTTTCAAAGAACCAGCTTTTTGTTTTGTTGATGTTTTCTGATATTTTTTCTTCTATGTCCTTTATTTGGGGTTCTTATTTTGGTGATAAGAATTCTTCTGCTAATGTAAGGGTTTTGATGGTCATGTCTTTCCTGCTCCCTTAAGTAATTTGTTAGGCTCTCAGCTTGTGATCTTTGTTTTCTTGATGTGTGCTTGTAGAGATATAAATTCTCCTCCTAAAACTGATTTCATGGCATCCCTGAGGTTTTGGTAAGATGTTTCTTCATTTTAATTTGTTTCAGGAATCTTTTAATTTATGCTTTGATTTCAATGTTGAACCAGTAGTTGTTCAGCATCATTCTGTTTAGTGCCCATGTCTTTGTGGGATTCCAGAAATTTTGT
>CAUYQG010103645.1:0-20413 GCA_963574415.1 Tarsius wallacei
AATGAGCCGGGCATGGTAGCATGTGCCTGTAGTTCCAGTTACTTGGAAGGCTGAGGTGGAAGGATCGCCGGAGCCCAGCAGGTCGAGGCTGCGGTGGCTGGGAGCGGCCACTGCACTCCAGTCTGGATGACAGAGTGAGACTCCAACTCAAAAACAAACAAAAAAAAAGGCAAAACAAAACAAAATAAAAGAGTCCAGAGGGTGAATGAAGTGAGGCCAGAGCTGGTGGGGCCTTGAAGGCTGTGTGGTCGCCATGGTTCTCCACCTGTGTTTCAGACTCCAGGAAGATATGAGGAGTCTTTTCTCTGTGCATAGAAGATCGGGGCCAGCAGCAGAGCTGCGGTAAGTTGCTTTTGGTAAACTTGGTCTAAGCCTTTGATGCTAGCTCCTGTTTGTCTAAACTAGAAGCTACGCTAGGATGGTACCTGATTTTGCACAAAATTAAAAACTAGCTGTGAAGAAACTTTCTACGTGGCTTCTGCTTACCTGTTGCTGGACTAACGCATCCTTCATTCCCTCCAAGATGATGCTGACTGCTGCACAGGAACCCTCGGGCTGGTGGGGGCTGGGCGGGGTGGGGGCGGGGCCGGGGCAGTGTGGGACGGGGCAGGTGCTATCTCGGGTCTGTCTCTCACTTCAGTCCCTCCAGCTGAGTCATAAGGTGATTGGAATTGTTGTGTCTGTTCCCCAAATCTGCAATGTTAGCAATAATTGTTCTTTAATTCAATGTAACTTTTTTTTTTTTTTAGTTATGGACTCACTCTGGCCCAGAATGGAGTGCAGTGGCACGCTGCTGGCCACCTCAGCCTCCACCTGCTGGGCTCCGGGGAGCCTTCCACCTCAACCTTCCAAGTCGGTGGAACTACAGGTGCGCGCTACAACGCCCAGCTAATTTTTGATTTATTGTAGAGACAAGGTCTTGCCAAGTTACCCTGGTGGGTCTCGAACCCGTGGGCTCAGGCAACCCACTCGCCTCGGCCTCCCAAAGTGCTGGGATTACAGGCTGAGCCACCGAGCCCGGCCAATTCAATGTAACTTAATTCAACATTATAGATAACGGAATAGGAGCATGAAAAACATTTTTTTTGGCTTCATGTTTTGGAAAGGCTGGAGCATGGCAAGTCAGTGAGACACTGTGACTGCACTGCACTGGGTGTGGGTTTCAGTTATACAATTATAAGTGACTGAGAATGAAAGGTAAAAATCTGGAAGAACCATACCCTCCAGTTGCTAGTTAAGAGTCTTTAGGCTCTCATACTCTCAAAAGAGACAGAAAAAGAAAACTGTAGATGATGCATCATGGATGTAGTTTAGGTAAGAAAGACGGGATACCCCCACCCACCACTCCACACTCAGGAAAGGGTCTGTCTCAATGGCTGATGGATGGATATGTATTTCAGCCAGATGTTCACCTTTGCTATGACCGCCATCCGCATCCCCCCTGCCTTGTGCCAGTCCCTGCTCCCAGGGCATCATACGAGTGACTGACACTGTAACAGCTCCTTAGTCATAAGATGCTCTGGGAAGAGCCATGATAGTCAGAGTCCAGGCTACTGGCTCCCAGTCTGGGGTTTCCAGACCCTTGCAGGGTTCTGAAAGGTGAGAAAGGAAATCTCTGAATTACTTCCAAGAAAGTAAATTTCTGAACTGTTTTCAATGTCCCCAAAGCCTGGTGCAGGCCTCATCTTTACCCAGCCCTTGCCTCCCAGGTGTGAGCCTCCCGACACACAAGCCATGGGCTTCGACAGACCTGGCCATTTCATGTGACCTGACAACTGCCAGACACTGTCCCGGCGGTTAAGTAATGGAGGAAACAGGATGACAAAGTGTTGCTCGACAGGCATCATATGTGTACAGAGAACATGTGTGCAGGGTCTATGGGAGGTGGCAGGAGGCTGGGGACATTTGGCAGATGAATCCTGGCGGGCAGCAGAGCTGAGTTGGGCTCTGGCTAGTCAGCCACTCTAGGGGCTCTGAGTCCACCTAACCCGCCATGTTTGTGAAGTGAGGTGATCTCATCTGTGACGAATTAAGAAAAACGTGGGAGCTAAGCATTGAGTACACACGGACATAGAGATGAGGATAACAGACACTGGAGACTCCTAGAGTGGGAGGGAGAGATGGGGGCAAGGGTTAAAAAATGACCTACTGGGGGCCATGATCACTACTTGGGCGACGGGTCCAGTGGAAGCCCACACCTCACCATCGTGTAATATACCCATGTAGTAAGCCTGCACATGCACCCCTGAATTTAAAATAAAAAACCCTCAAAATCCCGGAAGAGTGCCTTTAGCCCTCACCCACATATTGCTTAAAGGTGGTTTATATACCATTTTATGTGCGTTCTGGATCTTCATCCTATGCATCAGTGAAGTTTCCTTGGCTTGCAGCAGGAGGACACAGCTCTGAATGAAGTCACAGTAGGCAAATTTACCATTGTTCTTTAGGTCATACTTTATAATGAGCTGCTGGCACTCCTCCTTGTTTATGTCCAGGTTGAATTTCTCCACAAGAGCTACAGACAAAAATGGCAGTTCAGTCCATGGCAATTCATTCATTAATTCATTCTTTCAACAGTTGCTGAGATGCCTTCTATGCTTTAGGCCCCGGGTTGGTCCTTCCTTCACAGAACTCATCCCATGCATGTGGATGGACATGCATGGAAACAGACAGACATAGGACCAACTCAATGCCACAGAGACAGGGACCCAAGTGCTGCTGGTCCACACTGTCCTGGGAGTGCATGATCACAGCTTATGACAGAGGATGTGGAAGCTCCGATGAGGAGGGAGCTCAGAGAGGGAAGTGAGGAGGGGTATTCCTGAGAGAGCCAGGGCCCAGCCAGCACATCAGGAACAAGGGAAGTCTCCACAATCTCGGTGTCAGCCTGGCCAGGGAACCGTGGGGAGGGAACCCTGACTTGGCCCTCTCACCAAATATTTTTTAATTGAGCTTCGGAGACATGCTCTCGAGAGACTGTTAGGCCATGTGGATTTACATGTTTTGAATTTTCATGCCAATGCCAATCTAAAACATTCACACTCATTCTGGACACATGGGCCACCTTAAGAGACAACTGTTGTGCGGCCTCAGAGTCTGAGTCTGGCTTTCCATGGGGGTCATGTCGGTGCCCCGCTGGGGAGTGTTGCTGGCTGCCGTCAAGACAGCAACGTTCGCCACACACTTGGCACAAGCGCTCGTGCGCATTCTCTCGCCAGTCATAAAGGCAACACTTCTTCTGGAGTGACAAGTCGTAATTGAAAAAGAGTTATGTGGGATGAGATTTGAGTTTACATTTAATAAACTAGATTTTGACTTGACATCATGAGAGAACAAAGTGTCAAGGAGTGGAATGCTGTGTGAGCTGCGGAGGCTAACGAGGAAAGCCAGCAGAAGGCAGCCTCATGGAGATGATGCCTGCAAACCAGGCTAAGGTCAAGGCACATGGCTGCACGCCATGTAAACGGCAGCAGAAGATCCCGGTGCCCACCAGGACACAGCAGGGGTCCCACGGAATCCACAGGAACTGGCCCACAAGTGCTTTTGATATTTCGACTTGAAGGCCATCGGTAGTGGGTAGAAAATATGAAATCACTTTGGAAAATTGACTGTTTTTGTTTGACAGTACTGACTTTTGGCTGCAGTACTAAAGTCTGGCAGGCCTGTCGGAATATTATGACTTAAATGAGTTCGTGGTTAAAAAGAAAAAAACAGCGGTAGCAATAAGACAGTAATACAAGTCAAAGCTCATCATGACTGGAATAAAAAGAATTAACTTAGAAACAAGTGGAGCTCCAAAGCACTAAAACCAACATGAGTTTTTGATTTCGGCAAAACAGGTCGCATAAAACCAACGGAGCAACATCTGAGTATTACTGATTATATATGTTTTTATATTTAATTTACACATTTTGAAAAGAGGGGCTGTTAACTTAAAGAGGTTACACCTGCTTCATTTGTGCACTTGAAGCCATGGGTATGATAAAAGTCTTTATATTAATACTGGAGGTCCTCAAGGACAACATTTTCCTTTAAAGGAGTCTGAGTACTAGTCAAGCACTGGAGGAGCTGAAAAGCAGGGGACTGAGTGGTCAGACTGTGTTGCATAAACAAGATGCAACAATCAGTAGAAGTACAGACCCAACTAGTTTAAGTTGGAAAGCTTATCAAGGTGATGACACGTGGTGGCAATGAAGCAGTAGTGAAGGGCGGGTGTTGATGGGAGCGGAGGTCCAGGGGTGTAGGTGGGTGGGCCTGAGCGTCCCTGTCCTCCCTTACCCTCCTCCATGTTGCCCAGCTGCACAACAGGTGTCTCCGTCCTCCTCTGCCCTCTTCCATGTTTTCCAGCTCCCCAACAGGTGGGCCGGAGTGCCCCTTCCTCCCTCACCCTCCTCCACCTTTCCCAGCTCTACCTCAGGTGGGCCTGAGTGTCCCCATCCCCCCCCCCGCAGTCCTGTATATTTCCTGCCTCCCTCAGCTGTCAGAGCTCGTGAACATGATCTCTAATGCTCACATCAGCGGAGGGCTGACTTGATCATGTGCTGACACCTGCTAGGTGGGAGGCAGGTCAGGAGTCCTCCTCCCGAGAGACCTTTGTTCTGTGAGGTACATGGTGCCGTCTCCACCCAGAAGTTCCTGGGTGGTTTCTTGTCCTATCGCCCCTCTCCTCCACAGTGGGGCATGGCTGTGTGCCCAGCGGGAATGGCCTCCAGCCACAAGGGTAACAACGTATTATCAAGGGGACAGAGCCAGAACGAACCCAGGAACTCGGCCGTGGTGATTTCCCCCTGTTTGTTCATGTCCTTCTCCTTGCATTCTTTCAGGAGTTCCCGCCAGCAGCCCTGGATTCTCTTCCGGAGCTTGGTCTCGATGGGTTCGCAGTTTTGCAGGGGTATAGGACACGGGATCGTGACTGTACTAGCTGGAGTCTGGGGGGAAGGCAAAGAAAATGGTCTTGGGACTTGAGGTTGAGAATGGAAGTAATCAAAAACCTTACAAATATGACTCAGGTTTTGAGGGTCACAATTTTACAGGCAGTATTAGCTCGAAGATAAAATTAAACTGGAACGTAGATGGTAATTTTACAATTTACTCTTTATTGCCACCAGTGAGCTTGACGTATTTGCACCAAGCCATAATAACCAAATTTTGGAAACGTACAGCCAAGGTTCAGATGTACAGGGATACTATTTAAATATATTATTAGTGTGTGTGTGTGCAGTGACAATGGCATCTTTTTCACCAGAGGAAGAGCTTTATCAAAGAAAGGGATTTATTTGTCATGTGCACAGGGCATTGGATCCTGTGAATGCTCACAGAAAATCTGTTATTTTGAAATGGTGTGGACTAAGCACGAGGCTGATTAGTCCATCCTTTAAAACAAGGGGGTGGATCTAATCCAGCTCAGCCTTTTCTCCTGGACGCCTGCTCTTGCTTGGTTATCTCATCTAGAAACGCACCTTAGTCCATTGGATTCTCGATATTTCTCCCAAACCCTGAGCTTCTGCCTCTCCGTTGATAACAACCCATTATCAATTGACTTGACTTTCCCGCTCCTGATCCTTCCCCATTCCATGTCTAAGCCCCCAGGACATCCTGTTTGTTCGACCTTGAAGGTACAGCTAGAGTCTGACTGTACTCTTCAGTACACCTCGCCTGGCTCCAAGCCACCATCGTTCGTCTCTCCCAGACTGTCTTCCTGCTTCTTCCTGTCCCCCCGTGCCCCCAACCTCTAGAGTGGTCTTTAAAGAGTCTCTCAGATCATGTCACTTTGCTGCTTAAAAACATGCAAAGGCTCCATGCCAACGTCCTTATCACAGTCCTCCAGGCCTGTACGAGTTCCTGTTGCTGGTGTAACAAATTACCACAAATTCAGTGGCTTCAAACAACACAGAGTTACGCTCTTACAGGTCTGGAGGTCAGAAGTCTGAAATGGGTCTCAGTGAGATAAAACCAAGGTGTCTAAATCCATTTCTTGCCTTTTCCAGCTTCTTCGAGAGCCTTTCCACACTCCTTGGCTTGCGGCCCCTTCCTCTATTTTCAAAACCAGCAACGTCACGTGGAGTCTTTCTCAAGTTGCAGCTCTCTAACGCGGTCCCTTCTGCCTCTGGATTCCCACTTCAAAGCCCTTTTGATTACTCTGAGCCCATCTAGGAACTCCAGGATAACCTCCCTCTCCAAAAGCCAGCTGGTTAGCAACCTCAATTCTGCTTGCAGCTTTAATTCCCCTTGCCGTGTAAGGCGGCGTTGTCACAGGTTCCAAGGCTCAGGGTGCAGACATCTTTGGGGTGCTCCTGATCCCCCTTCATTCTGCTCTACTTATCACCTTTCAACTTGTGAAGTATGCATGTTTACTGCTTTGTTACCTACCAGCTCCTAAAAGAACGTAAACTCCACAAGAGCAGGGACTTTTGGTCACTCTCAGCCGTAGAAAATCCCCAGCCCAGGTGTGCAATGCATGCGTGTGGGATGAACGAATGATATCATAGCCACTGTTTTTGCGTGCTCACCACGCACTATGTGCTGGTTGCATTATGTAAGCACTGTGGCATTCTCTCAACCATGCTGCCTGGGAGACATTGCCACCCCTTCTCGTAGACAAGGAGAGAGCCTTGGGGAGCCTGGACACCTTTCTTCATCCCAGGGCTCAGGACTGTGCAGTTTGACAGGCCTGGACTTAAGATCGGTTCTCTTCTTAAGGGACCAAGAGCACACGAGGACACCTCTTAGTGTCTTACTGTCTTCAACTGTAAAATGGGTATAACTTATCTTCCACCCAGGGAAGCATATGCCAAGGACCCACTGGGTTCCTTTCCTGTGCCCCTTGTCCCAGACTCACCCTGCTTCTCCATCACTTGACCCCTGGGCATGACTAGAGTCCCCCAAAGCCCCTCGGCCCCATGGGATTTGTGGGTCTGGAGTGAGATGGTGGGTGATAAAAACTCACGCAAGGCTGACCCCGCGACTTCGACCCTGGTCTCAGGTCCCGAGGGGGTGACGGGATGGCAGATGTGGCTCCTTCTGAGACTTCAGGGACACTGCTCCCTCTTTGGGCCACTATCGAGTCACCCGTGGCCATCGGTGTCACTGCTGTCTCGGTATTGAACCTGCTCAGGAAGTCCAGGTACCTTAGCCTCCCCTTGGCATTGACTGGCATCTCGCTCCAGAGCCTGTCAAACTGGCAGAGAAGTGGAAGTCATTTCCCGGGTGTCCGTGCAAGCTCCGACACAGTCACACCCACACCGCCAGCGAGTGGGACCAGTGGAAAGCGAGCGTGCACGTGACCGGCAGGGGTCTGAGGCCCACGGCAAGACAAAAATTTAAAAAGCGAAAAGCGCATTTGGCCTCCACTCAGTGGAGGCCTCCGGAAGATGGGAAAAGCAGAGACAAGAGGATTATTCATGGCATCCGCAGGACATTTTTTAATTGAATTGGGCCCTTAGTGAGCACTTTAAGGCCGTTAAGCCTTGTGATTAGTCACAGAGCCTGAGCTGCAGCATCCAGGAACATTTGGGAGAAAATGCAAATCGAAGCCCAACCCACCTTCGTCCCAGGAAAGCCCAGTCAGGCTCATTTCTCCTCCTCCAGGTACACCTGAGCTCTGCGAACGGCTCACCAGGTGATGCAGACCTCAGCCACTGTGTTTGCATCCTCTGTTTATTTTACCCTGAGGGCAAAAAATGTCTTCCCACAAGATGAAAAGGGAGGCATTTGGAAAACCAGAGAGAAGTTTATGGCTTTGTGTTGTTGCAGCCTGATACCACAGACTATATCAAAACCACAAACCGCACAGACAGAACAAAATGACTCACTGCATCCTAAATGAGCCGCTTTGGGTGACTGGAGGGCTTTTCGGGAGCGGAGAAGAATGGTAATTTACTTCCAGTCTGATTTTTTGTGCAGCTTCTAAAGCCCGATGGAGCCCCAGGCTTCCGCAGCTGCTGATGGAGAGAAATCCTCCTGAGAGGCAGGGAGGCTCAAACCCCACTCCCTCCTTTCCCCTTGAAGCCTGGGCTTTGCCAGAAGCCGAGTTTGCCTCTGGGTCTCCAGTGGGGTTTTCCAAAAGCAAACTGAAAGTGACCATCTTGGGCTCTATTTGAATTCCCTGAAATGAAGCAGTGAGGAGATGTGCAGGCAAGGAGGGTATGCCAGGCCCTGAAAAGGCAAAAAAGGGAGAGTTCGGGAAAATATTCCTGGTTGGTTGATGGTTTTCTACTTTTTAATTGAGAAATAACTAGAGACTTGCAGGGAGTGGCCAGGATAGTACAGAGAGGTCCCCTGTGCCCTTCCTGCCCTTCCCCCCAAGGCAACATGTGACAACACTAGAACCAAGAGATTGACACTGGCGTAGTGTGTGCAGGTCTGATGTCATTTTATGACACGCATCGGTTCCTGCTGATTTAATTTTGGCCAACGAAGAAAAACTATTTGGTGGAGAAGTGACGGGACCTTGAGGAAGCAACCACAGCATCTCAGACCTCACTAGCATCAAGTGGGAAACCCTCAGCTCTGCCACCTCCGTGTCCTCCAGGACAGTTCCCCAAACCAGAGACCCCATCTGACACCTTCCCACATGGTGCCAAAATCACCTCTGCAGGTGACCTCTCCCTGCCTGACCTGGAAGCTCCCTGCAGGGCCCTTTGAGATTCATCTTTAAATGTTAAACTTCGTCTGGCAAAGGGACTGGCACACAGTAGATGCTCAATAAATGTATGCTAAATGACTGATGTTCCTAAAAGATTTACATGGTAAGCCTGATCAGACCCAGGGGAAAGACACTTTAAGGCAAGGAGTGACCTAAGATGCTAGACACTGATCTGATCGCAGTCATCCTGAGGAGCTTTCTTTTTTTTTTTGAGTTGGAGTCTCATTCTGTCGTCCAGGCTGGAGTGCAGTGGCATGCTTCCGGCCACTGCAGCCTCGACCTGCTGGGCTCCAGCGATCCTTCCGCCTCAGCCTTCCAAGTAGCTGGAACTACAGGTGTGTGCTACCACGCCCAGCTAATTTTTTTTTTAATTGTAGAGACGCGGTCTTGCCAAGTTGCCCGGGTGGGTCTCGAACCCGCGGTCTCAGGCAATCCACTCGCCTTGGCCTCCCAAAGTGCTGGGATTACAGACTAAGCCACCGAGCCCAGCCTGAGGGGCTTTCACAGAGAAAAAGAGAGTGAGGCTTGTGATGGAAGACCCGGCAGGCTCCCATGCTCCTCTTTGGTCTATACTTGGGAGATGAGGAGAAGGAAGGCCACGCTGTTGAGGATAAACGCCAAGGACCGGCACGCATGCTTAAGGATGCAGTGAAAACTGAAGCATGGAAAACAACCAGGAGGCGGGGACTGACCAACTCCCTAATTAAGTCCTGCCAAGCAAAGGAGGCCAAGGAAAGACTGTGGAAATCCTGTTTCCATCTGATTTGAACTAAAGAGGCCTGAAAATGGGAGGGCAGTATAAACATCCCTGGGAAGAAGCAGACCCCACCCACCCTTGGCCCTCCAATCTCGGTGGATGACACCTAGAAAACTGACGGGCTTTAAGAGAGGCACCAGGATGGCAGCTGTGGTCACCGTGGGGCTGGAGTGGCACCAGGGAGTTGGATTCTCAAGACCTGCAGGCCAATGATCTGGCATGAAAACCGAGCAAAATTCTGGGGCTTGTGAATGAATCAAAAAGCAAGTGAGTTTCAGTGTCTGTTCATCCCGGAATGTCCCTAGTCTCCTTCAACTCCCTTCTGAGCCCCGAGAAATACACTACCTTGGGTTCTGCCTCTGCTTATGAAGCTGAAAGTTGCAAGAAAATGCCCTCGCCTTTAACAAGAAAAAGTCACATAGTCTATGGAATCAGCACATCTCCTGAGGCCATGGCCATGGAGCTGGGGAGTGGGGGAACTGGATTCCAGAGTTCTGGCTCCAAGGAGAGCCAGACATGCCGCTCTCATTCTGGCAGAGCCCGGGAGGAAGTGGTGGTGGCCACTGAGGGGAGTGGGAAAAAATCAGCCTCCCTTGGAACAATTCCTGAAGGCCAAGTGTGAGCTGACGAGTCAGTCCGGTAAGTGGAGGACCTAGGCACAAGGGCATTCACACCTGCTCCTGGGTGCCTCTCCACAAGTCTTTGCCGGTAGTCCAGATCAATCTGCAAGCATGAAGTGAATGCGCGTGTTTGTGCATGGGGGCACCAAACAACACCCACTTCTCCAGACTCCCCCCGCAAAGGACGCAAAACACTTAAGCGGCTGGGGGAGGGACTGCAAACCCACTGAATCCTATGCCCCCAGGAGAGAGATGGGGCAGAGGGTTCTTCTTCCCCAGCCAGGAACCAGGCCCAGGACCCTAAAGGAGGGGTGGGAGCAAATACCTCTGCAGGATGGGCAGTCGCCTCTTGAACACAAATCTACCCCTCCACAAAGCAGAGGTCTCAGGTCGGCCAGCACTGGTGATGACCCCCAATCCAGCACAGATAGAGGCAGCGTGGGCTGCCACGGAGGGCCTGAGAGGGGTGGATACACTGAGAAGGTACCACACTGAGGCCCAGTGGCACAAGGCACTCCCCAACCCTGCCATGAGCCTGGCATCAATTAACAGGTAACAGGAGAGAGAAAGTGACCCCTCTGTCGGTGGTGCAGGGAGAAAACCCTCCGGCGGCTCCTGGCCCATGCCGGGCCCTCAGAACGTCTCTTCTGGCACCTCCTAGTTTTAGACACTCTTCTCACCCCTCCTTCTGAGACGAGCTCTGCATTCACCCACCACTCTGCTTACCCTACCCATCATCCCACCCCCCCAGCCTTTACTTCCCTCCTGAATGAAGCGCGTATTCTGCACAAATAGTCCTCACTTTCACTCGCCACCCCTCCCCCCGTCCCTCTGCCTGCACTGAACTTATTGGCCAAGCTCTTAACATAACTCCAGACATTCCTACCCTTTCTTGCCCTCAGTGGTGACTATTCCATGCCATTTCCTCTGTAGATTTCTGAAGGCCCGCGCTCTCAGATGGTAATCTTGGCCACGTATTTCAGAGAAAAAAATGTTCATTACATCAAATTAGCTGCATCTGTGTCCTGTGACTCTCTCTGAGGTCACGCACTCCTCCTGCCTCTGGTTGCACAACCCACCCCCAGCCTGCCTTCTTGAGCTACAGAGACTGGGAGGTAAAAACTACGGCGCCCATTCCCCCTTATAGCAGATACCACTGTCTGAAATGTGGAGGGAGGGAACAAGCCCTCAGTAGGCGATCAGCTTGGTGACAGACATGTTTGTTTTGTCCCCTTAGCACCATAGGTGCTGGGCTCCGTTGTAAGGCTACAGTGGTGGTTTCTTCTGGAAGAGACCCACCATGGGGTCAGGTTTCTCCTGGTTGCTGTGGTTCCTGGCTGTGGGGGCGTCCTCCCTGGTCCCCATCCCCTCCAGAGCTTCTGTAAGTTCCTAATACTCTTTCAAAAATCCCTTTGCTTGAACTAGCTTGTAACCTGCAACTTAGAACCCTGAACAATACACAGAGCAACAAAAGAAGTCTCCAGATAAATCAGAACAAAAAAGATATTCAGATCATGCCTGAATTCATGTTCACAATTATGTCTCTTTCAATAGTGCCTTTTTCTGTGGCCAGATTTCCTATTTTCTGGCTACAACACAATACACATAGAAGCCAACCATAAAAGATACTATGTCTGGAAAATGAAAACCTCACTTCTAAATAGTTTATGACTTAAAGAGATCTCAGGCAATATGGCAGTCTAGACATTCTAATCAGGCTTCATTCACAAAACACCCGGCTGATGAATAAATATTTTTCAAGTCATATGTTTGAATTCACTGTAGAGTGCACAAAGAAGTGCAGGAAATTATTAAAGGCCAGGAAAGCCACTAACCCCAAAGGTAGGTGATCAAAAACTTGAAAATCAGTTGGCAAAAACCAGTCCTGGAAGCCCAAAGTTTTGGGGACTGGAGGCCCTTGGGATGGAAGACAAGGCCCAGGGCCTATCTTGCAGAGTGGAGGAGTGGAACCTGGGGTCCCTGCGTAAAGGCCAGGCCACCTGAAGGGCCGCATCTTCAGTGCAAGGCTGGGTGAGGAAAAGTCTGCCTCGCTCTGACTGCACTCCTGGCTGGGCTCAGGCCTTTCTTATGGCCTGGAGCCTATGGGCGGGGGGGGGGTTGGGAGGGCCTGAATTCATGTTAGCTTCTCCATCATGGGATCCCAAGGTGGAAGAACTAAGGCAGCATCAGGCTGCAGCATCCTTGGCACTTGGAAGAAGCAAACTCAAACCATCTGTATAGAAAACCATCCTCAGTTGAGGTCCCTCAGGACTCCTCCATACTAAATTCAGCCAAATACAAGCTCATAAAATAAAGACAAAGAGGGAAGTCACCATAAATGCTAAGTTGGCAAAAAGAAGCTAAGACAGATTTAGACTTCGAATATTAGAATTATCAGTTAGAATATAACATGAATATGTGTAAAATAGTTAAAGAAGTAGATGTTGTTATTAAAATAAGCAAAAATCAATGTACTAAAATAGCTTAAGGAGTAAACGTTGGCATTAAAAATCAGCAAGGAGAAAGATATTATCAAAATTGAGAAGCCGGGTTTGAAATGCTAGACAAATAGAATTTCTTGGAATAAAAATATAATCATTAAAAAATTTAAAACAATTAATGAATAGATTAAACAACAGATTAGATACAGTTGATGAGTGAATTAATGAACTTGAAGATTGACTGAAACAGTGGTTCTTAGAATCACTGGAGAGCTTGTACACACATGGTTTGCTGGGTCCTACTCCTCCTGCTTTGGCTGAACACAAAGATAGGACGTGACCTTAAGAGCAGTATCAGTGGAAGCCAGAAGATGGTGGCGTTATATTTTTTAAGAATTAAGAGGCAATTATTGTCAACTTAAAATTATCTACCCGGAAAAATTATCTTTTAAAAACATGGTCAAATAAAGATGTGTTCAACAGAGAAAGTTTAAGACAAAGAATATGCTTAAGTTATGGCAAAAAAGTTCAAATTTATTTCTGTACCTCCTACTGGAATGATGCCTGTGCCTCAATTTTCTCATCCATAAGGTAGTGCCATTTCCTAAATTTTGTGTGTGTGGATTAAGAAAGTTAATATATTAAAGAAGTGAACATATATTAAAAAATAAAGGATATGCTTCATAAAGAAAGAAAATGATCCCAGAAGGAAGGTCTAAGATGTAAAGAATAAATAAGGTAACACTAAATAAATGCCAACTTTATAAAACACATCAGTTTAAGTATTAATTTGTGGACAAAAAAAAGAATGAGATACGTGTAAAATATTGAATAACAAAGAAACCAAACCTAAAGGGAAAATTAGAGTTATAGCAACTTAGCATCCTTGCAATAAAAATGCTGTTGAACTTTTGACTTTGTTCTGTTACATATGATACAATTTGAAGGGCAAAACCATTTATTGGTTAAAATAACAGAAATAGATATAAAATTTCCAAACAACTAAAGGAAAAAAGGAATTTTAAAAAGCTCAATCCAAAAGAAGATAATAAGAGTTTAAATAACAATATAAAAGAGATGAGTGTTAAATAGAAAGCACAATATTAGATGACAGAAATAAATACATATACATCAGCAATTACAATAAATGTAAATGAATCAAACATTCATTTAAATAAATGGGATGATTAGACTGTTATTTTTAAAAAGTCCATTTGCATGCTGTTTATAATACACACATATAACACACTTATAATAAATCACAGAAAGGCCAAATATTTTTTAAATTTGGAAATAGACATACCAAGCAAACTAAAAAATTAATTTAGAAAATCCGGAGTGGTTATATAAATATCACATAAAATAGAGTTTAAGCCACAAACTATTTTCTAGGCACAAAGAAGGCTATTACATTATGATAAAGGTTTTAATTTACAAGTAAGATATAATAGTTCTAAATCTGTATGCACTTAATTAAAAAAAAAAACTAACCCTAAACACATATTTATAATATAACACAAATGGACATAATTATAAATAATTGATACACCTACCATTACAGTTGGGGATTTCAACATGCCTCTTTATAGTATGTGAATTATGGACCAAACAGAAAAATAGGATAACGATTCTTTAAAGGACAGAAAAAATAAGCTGGTTTTAATTAACATATGTAGAACCCTCCATCCAACAGCTAGAGGCTGTGTATACTATCAAACCACAAATGAAACATTTACAAAAAATGACCACACATCAGATCTCAAAGTATTTCCAAGAACTGATGATTCAGATTATATTCTCTATTTAAAATGGAGTTAATTATAAATTAATAACTTTAAACATCTATCCATTTGGAAATAACAGAGCACATTTTAAATGTTTTATGGATCAAAGAAGGAATCAAAATGGAAATAAAAACTATGGAGAACTGAATTATAATTTCAAAACTACATATCAAAACTTGGATGCAGCCAAAGTGGTAATTAGAAGGAAATATATACTTTCAAATGCTCATTTAGAAAGGAAGCATAGCTGAAATAAAAAAGCTATGTCTTATTCCCCTCAGGCTGCCTGAGTTTCTCTTTGACTGTCACATCAGACTACTACATCGGCTCGGAGTGTGGGGTTAGCCAGGATCTGAATGCAGAGTTCAGACTACAGCCATAGAGACCTGAACCTCTTTATTTTTAGGAACCACTTGTAGAGGTAAACAATCTGTATAGGAGTGTGCTTTGAAGAAGAGGAGCGCAGAAGGGCAGGAGGAACTTGCTTAACAGAACAAAGGCCAGGATTATCAGGCACTGATAATCAACCAGACTAACCTGAGTTTTGTCAATGGCACTGTGATGGGTGAGGCAATAAATTATTCCTAAATAATTTATTTAGGAAAACAGGAACTAGTAAGTATCTGGGGGTAAAATTAAATAACCCACTATGACATATATAAAACTCTAAATAAAACATACACACAAAAAAGCTATGTCTAACTTAAGCTAAAGCAGAAAGAATAAGATAAAGAGCAGAAATTAATAGAAAATGGTGATACAATAGAGAGAATCAACAAAACCAAAAGTTGACTCTTTGAAAAGACTAAATAGGCAAATTCTGGCAAGCTCAAACTGGGAAAAAAAAAATTATTAGAAAGGAAAAGGGAGGTGCAACTATAGATTCAGCAGAGATTAAAAAGATAAGAGGATATTATCAACAATTTTATGCTAATAAATTTGAAAGCTTAGAGAAAAATAGACAAATTCCTGTGAAATATCAAGCCACTACAGCTGACAAAAAGAAGAAAGCCTGAATAGCTCTATAAGCCTGAAGGAAATAAAATCAGCAGTTAAAAAACCTTTCTATAAAGACAACACTAGGCCCAGGTAGTTTTACAAGAATTTCTTCTCAATGTTCAATAAACCGGTAGCTTCAACTTTACCCAAATTCTTCTGGAAAACCAGAAAAATGGGTTAACCTAAAATTCTATCTATAAAGCTAGTGTAATATTGATACCAAAGCCAGACACAGGCAGTATGAGAAAAGAAAATTATAGATTAATGTCATAATCATGGATGTAAATTATACATTAAAAACTTGCAAACTGAATCTTGCATTGTAAAAACACTTTTAATATATCATGACCATATTTGGCTTATACTAGGGATTTAAGTTTAGCATAACATTAGCAAGTCTATTAATGTAATTTACTATATTAAGAAACTGAGACCCAGTGCAGTGGCTCATGCCTGTATATCCAGCACTTTGGGAGGCTAAGGTGGAAAGATTGCTTGAGACTAGGGGTTCAAGACCAACCTGGGCAACATAGGGAATAAAAAAGAAAAAAAAAAATTACCCGGGTGTGGTAACCTGCTCCTGCAGTACTAGCCACTTGGGAAGCCAAGGTGGAAGAATCACCTGAGTCCAGAGATCGAGGCTTCTGTGAGCCATGATGACACCACTGCACTCCAGCATGGGCGACACAGAGAGGTCTCGTCTCAAAAAAAAAAAAAAAGAAGAAGAAAAAGAAAAAAGACATCGAACAAGAAAAACTATGTGTATATTTCAATAGACACACAGGAAAAGCATTGGCTAAAATTCAATATCTATTCATGGTTTAACAGCTCTTAGAAAAATAGAATAAAAGGGAATTTTTATACTTGATAAAGAATATCTACAAAAATAATTTGAAAAAAAATTCAGTCTTGAAATTTTAGGATCATTTCTGATATAATCAAAGACAAAACAAAGAGGTCCACTATCTATTACAGCTACTATTTAACATTGAATTAAAGGTTCTAGACATTGCTATAAGACAAGAACAAGAAATAGAAGGCATGGAGGTTAGGAAAGAAAACCTGACATTATACACAGATATTATTTGAATGTATCATCTACACTCAAAAGAATACACTGACAAATTATTAGAATTAATAATTCAGCAAGTTGGCTACACCAGTAGCAAACAGAAAGTGTAGGAAGAAAATATCATTAGAAATACTTTATTATAATAAAAATATAAAGACTTAAGAATGAAAAAGACCTCCAGACAGAAAATTATAGTACTAAATTAAAAGATAGTAAACCTATGGGAGAGCTAGCATATGCTGGCAGCATATATCGAGAAGACATCATCTCCCCTCAAAGAAATACAATGACTTAATGCAATTCCAGTAAAAATATCAACAGGGTTTTTGTAGAAATTGACCAGATGATTCTAAAATGTCCACGGAAAGCCAAGGGCTAAGATTAAGGCAGATGCTCTGAGGAAGGGGAACCAGGCAGGAGGGCTCGCCCCTCCCAACATCAAGACACACACAGCTAAAGGAACCTAGATATGGTGGAACCAGTTCAAGGACAGAAAACCAGTGGATCAGAACAGAGTCCAGAGCAGACCCATGTGTAACATGGAAGCTTGGTCCACGGCAGCCTAGGTGCTGCAGTTCAGCGAGGAAATCACACTGTTCCAAAAATGGTCGGGAACACTATTCATCCATATGGAAACAGCTGTGGATTCCTACCTTCTACAAATATAGACAAACTGACTTCAGGCATATTAGAACATAAAGCGAAAACTTAAAAACTGTTAGAAGATAAGGCAGGCTGGTATTTTTGTTACTTGAGATAGCTAAGGATTTCTTAACCAGAGCACAAAGGGGATACCAGAAATGAAAAGATGGATACATTTAGTTACAGGTAATTAATTTTTTTTTCCCACCAGAGGACACAGACATACACAAAGTGACAGAGGATCCAGGTCCAAAACTGCTCCAGTTCTCCCACTTGGTGAGTGGCTATGTAGTCCCTTTTTCTGGGTCCCCCTCGTCTCCCTGACTTTCCAACACTGGGAGGCTCCAGAACTCAGCACTCTTGCAGCTGCACTCCTGCCAGCTTGGACAACTCTCCTCTGGACTCTGCCCCCGTCTGTCCACCTCCTGCTCCACATCTTCCCTTGCATGTCTGGCTTTGGACCTCTCTGTCATGCCCGACACCAGGCTGCCCTGCTCTCCCCCACACCTGCCTCCTCCCTCCGTATATTTTTCTCTCTCATGCCCCACGCTGTTAGCACATCCGGTCAGCTCCAGCTCCGGAACATCCAGGACCCCTCTCGTCTCACCACCCCCCTTTGCCACCGGGATCATGCTAGTCATCCCCTGGGGTCTGCTCATCCTGCCTCCTCCCCACCCCCACTCCTCTGCGCTCCACACAGTGGCCAGGGTGATGCCGTGGAAAGCTAAAACCAGTCACACCATCCGCCGCCAGTATGCTCAGGGCTCACAGCCCTCTCCTGTCACTGTGAGTGAAAGGGAAGTCTTGCCCCTGGGCTCATGTCCTACCTGTTCTGGCTCTGCCCACGGCCACATTGTCCACGCCCTTCACAGTCCTGGCTTCTGTTCAATTCCTCAAACTCCTGACACATTGCCCGGCCACTCGTGTCCCCACTGCCCAAGAACCTCTGCTCCCAGCTGCCCCTACCTGGCTGCTCAGTCTTGACCCTGGTGTCATCCTCTCAACCTTCCCTGACTACAGACAAGTTCTCTTTTCTCTGCCTTCATAGCAGTTATCACCCTCTAACATATCATGTGTTTGACCTGTTTTGTTCACTGTCTGAGTACCCCTACGAGAACAGAGATCACAAGGGCAGGCTCTGTCTGCACACGGGCCTGTGGGCAGCACACTCACTGCTCCTGCCTCCAAGACATTCCCTGGGCCCTGCTCTCTTCTGTCTCCTCTCAGAGGCAACTCCCACCAACTCAATATCCTGTCCTCAGGGAAGCCTCGTTCTGTCCTGGCCAGGCCCCTGCCATGCACTCCCAGCGTGCTGCACGCCCCTTCAGAGCAGGGAGCAGCACGTGACTGCCTAAGTCACGTACAGCTGGTGTTCAATGCCCGTTTCTTCTCCCCAGATGTGAGCTCAAGGCAGGGAGCAGGCCTGCCACGGTTCCCTTGGGCCCGGTACCACCCCCTTGTGTGCTGTGGGCTCCCAGGACATGGGTACACGCTGCCTGGGCACTGGCTGTGTAGGCAAGACGCAAGACAGACAGCCGTGAACCTAAGAACATGATGAAGAGTCCCAGGGGCTCGGCTGGAGCTCAAGGTCGTGAGGTCAGGGAGTGAGGGGCATAGTAGGGGTGACCAGCTCCACCAGGTGGAGGTGTGGCCAGGAAAGGCTTCACTCTGCCTGTGGAGTCAGGAAGGAGGAGTAGGCATCAAAGGTACAGGGGGAAGGGCCGGCAGAGACAGTGGGAGTGGAGAGGAGAAGGCTGAATTTCAGCTTGGTTGGAGGGGAGGGTCCCTGAAAGAGCCTGGGGAGTACTATGCATCCTCACTTCAGAAGGGAGGACACAAGCTCAGAAAGGCTGAGTAACTTGTCCAGGGTCACACGGCAGAAGCAGGATTCAAACCCAAGCCTGCCTGCCTGAAGAGTTGTTTTGTTTTCTGCAAGCATTTTTCTCACTTTCTATGGGTGTCTATTTTAGACATACATCTAAATTGTTCAGAAATATTTTAATAGTTCCTATCTCTAATGTAGCTGCATATTAAAAGTCCTCAAGCAATCGCTATGGACTGATCTAAATTACTTTGCCAGGAGAAGCTTTCACTGTGGGTCTCTATTGTCTTAAGCAATACCCAGGCAGACTCAGTTCCAACAGTCTTTTATCGCACGCTTCCTGCAGAGTCACAAAGACCCATCAGTTTCCAACTCCATCTGCTCTGAAAGTTGCTCTCCCTTTCTGAAAGGTTAATTGCACCAAAAGGTTTCAAAAGATGTGGCACTTCCCCCACTTACAGAGCCTGATAAGTCAAGAAAGCTGGTCCCTCAGATGTGATTGTTGGATTTTTTTTTTTTTTTACGTAGGAGATAAGTTCTTATAATGTAGATAAACCAAGTCATGAAATCTGTAGTTAAAATGTTTTTCCATATGGCTGGAACAGTCCCAGCATCTTCAGTGAACTCTCTCGAATAATAGCATGGAAGGTCTAGGCATGTTAGGAGGACAAATTACCTCCATGTTGCACTTTCTCAGACCCTGTACCTTCCAGCCAAGAAGGTCACTGGCAAAGTGACTCGCGCAAGGAAAAGATGTAAAGATCTCTGGGGCTGTGCTATTCCCCAGCCCGTATCCAGAAGCAGCCTCCCCAAATATAGCACAAGTTCCGCTAATCATCACCCAGCTTAAGCCATGATGTTCTCATGCCAGAGTGTGATGCTCTTGACGATGCAGATTGTGTTTGAGACATGTCAGCTTATTTTTAGGAAGCGGCATCTAAAAATAAGCGCTTAATTTTGTTGGGGGTGGGCGGGCTTGATGTCCTGGGGACAGTGAAGTTTTCTTAGTGGATGATCAGAATCAAATTCCCTGTTATGAATGCCAGACATGTCAGCAAGTCATTAATTTGTATTTGTAATTAAAGGTAAAATTTTACTTGTTTAGATGAAATAAAAATTGTTATTAGTAAAATCTTTATTGGTTGCCCCATAGAATAATAAATGCAACAGTATTAATTTCAAAGGCTCATTTTCATTTACACCAAGAGAAGTATTTGTAAATATAGATTTTGCTTGGCTTTGCTACTCTATGGGATACTGTCATTGGAAATAGCACTTTTATTTTGCTTAGCAAAAGTGATCACACCCAAATGCCTAATAAAGTTGAGGTTTTGGGAACACTAAACCTGACATTTGCATTCTTAGTGTCTTTAAGGAGCACATTCTTGAGGGCAGTGAGTTCAGAGGCCTGAGTAGGGCCGGGGTGGGGGGGCGGGTGGGATGATTACCCCTCGCTATGAACGCTTTCAAGTCCTTACCCTGAAACCCTGGAAAATTAGACAAGAAGTTGGAGTGGCCCATCTTTGCACTCAACTTATTATTATCATTTTTTATTTATTGTAGAGATGAGGTCTTGCCAAGCTGCCCGCGCTGGTCTCGAACCTGTCGGCTCAGGCAATCCACTTGCCTCGG
>CAUYQG010103651.1:0-25869 GCA_963574415.1 Tarsius wallacei
TTAACGGTATTTTTTAGACTTTGTTTGTGTATGGGTATTTTTGAGGGTGAGTACATCTACAAGGATTTTTGTTTGTATAATTGTCTGTATTTCTTTTTTATTGTCTATGTTTGTTTCTCTGCTTATTTGTTAGTTGGTATGCCTGTCTGTTTTCCCTCTTCTTCTTCTCTCTTCTACCTTCTTTTCAGTTCCTCTTTCCTTTTTCCATTCTTTTCCTTTTTCTTATCTAATTTTGCTCTCAGGTGGCAAACATATACCCCACTGCATGGACAGATTGTAAGGAGGTGGAAAGTGGTTTCCAGGGGGCCCACACACCTGTCAGCAGATACTAGAATCTGAAGATACCTTCTGAATCACAGCTCCCCCTTAATTAAATCTCAAAACTGCAAAAAGCAAAGCCCACCACCCCCAGTCTAACTCCAAAATTGAACAAAGCCAGAGGATCTACATAAGGAAGAATAGGAGATTGAGCAAACAGAAGTAAAATCTATCCCCCCATCACTGAACAACAGAATTAAAGAAGAGGTAAAAAAGGAAGAGAAAAACCTACACAAAAGCAGAAAAACCAAAGGAGGTATATGGGTCTCATACAGACCCCTAGGGAGGACAACAACTGCGAATACAGACTTTGAAATGCAAACAATGAAGAGCCCCCAGAAAGACTGGTCTCAAGCCACAAATTCAAATATCAAGATATTAATAGAGAGAATAAATAGAAATGAGGAGAGACAAGAGAAAAGAATGAAGGAGTTGATAATTGAGATAACAGTCATAAGGAATACAGTGAATGAAATAAATAACAAAATGATAGGCATGGAAAGCAGAATTAACCAAGCAGAAGGAAGAATCTCAGAGCTTGAGGACCAAAATATGGAACTAACCCAAAATGTTAAAAACATATAAAAGAAACTTAAAAATACAGAACAAAGCCTCTAAGAGATGAGTGATTATATTAAGAAGCCAAACCTAAGATTCATTGGAATCCCTGAAGAAGATAGACCAATGGAACAGTATAGAGATTCCGGAAGCAAAACTTCAATTTCTTAACCAACTCATCTTCGACAAAACCTCCACCATCAACCACTAGGGAGAGGAGAACCTATTCAGTAAATGGTGCTGGGAAAACTGGCTGACCACATGCAGAAGATTAAAACAATATCCCTACCTATCACCATATACAAAAATAGACTCTAAATGAATCAAAGACCTAAATGTAAAACCTCAAACTATAAGGACCTTAGAAAATGCAGAATACACCCTTATGGAAATTGAAACTGGCAACCAATTTCTGATCAAAACCCCAAGTGCTCGTGGCATAAGAGATAAGATAGACAAGTGGGACCTCATCAAACTGACAAGCTTCTGCAGAGCCAAAGAAACCATCAAGAGAGTGGGGAGACAGCCCACAGACTGGGAAAAATATTTGCCAACTGTATATTTGACAAAGGCCTAACATCTAGGTTCTACAAGAAACTCAAATGTGCTGAAAAGAAAAAAAACAAAAAGCCCCATTACAAAGTGCTCAAAAGATACGAATAGAAACGTGTCGAAAGAAGACATATGAGCAGCCAACAGATACATGAAAAAATGCTCAGCCTCACTAGTTATCAAAGAAATGCAAATTAAAACCACACTGAGATACCACCTAAATCCAGTCAGGATGGCCATCATCAATAACTCAAACAACAACAGATGCTGGAAAGGATACAGGGAAAAGGAAACACTTCCACACTGCTGGTGAGAGTATAAATTAGTACAACTTCTTTGGAAAACAGTTTGGTGATTCTAGATCTAAAAAGATATAAAAACCGACTTTCCATATAGTCCCACAATCTCTCTACTGGGAGTATGCCTGGAGGAATGCAAATCACTCTATGAAAAAGATACCTGCACACACATGTTTATTGCAACAGTATTCACAATAGTAAAAACATGGAGCCAACTGTGCTGCCCATCGAAAGAGAGCTGGATCCAAAAAAAAAAAAAAAAAAGTGGTACATATACATGATGGAATATGAATCAAACATAAAGAAGGACAAAATTATGAACTTCACAGCAACTTGGATGGACTTAGAGTCTATAATACCGAGTGATGTATCACAGAACAAAGAACTGAGTACCACATATTCTCATTCATAAGTGGACCTCAGACAATTGTCATAATACTATAAGAAAGGGATTGGCAGTAGTGAGAAACTGCCAGGGGAAAGGGGTGGTGGTGGTTGGGATTGGCAGTAGTGAAAAACTATCAGTGGAGGGGGGCCATACCTCATCAACAAGATTACCTACATAATGAACTTTTGTATACCTAACCCTAAATTGTATCCCACATCTTTAAAATTAAAAAATTAAAAATTATTATGTTGAGGGTTGGAAACAGACACAGAAAGTTCATGATTCAATATTCCATGTAATAAAACCATAAATTATCAAATTATCTATAGTGATGGAAAGCAGATCAGTGGTTATTTGTGGCTGAAAATAGGAATGATTGATTGAAAGGATATACAAAATAATTTCTTGGAAGAATGAAAATGTTTATATCTTGATTTATAATGATGAATATGTAGGTATATATTTTTGTCATAAGATATCAAAATGAAAACTTTAGAGGGTGTATTTTTTATCTTTTATAATAGTGTTTTGAAATTATGGTAACAAATACATAACATAAAATTTTCCATCTTAACCATTATTTTTAAATTTTAAAGATGTGGGTGCAATTCAGGTTAGGTATACAAGTGACTATTGTGCAGGTAAAGTTTGGACTTCCTTTTGGTCCCCACTTAGCCTGGTTTGAGATCAGGTGGAGAGGGTATTTTAGTATGTATATAGATTACATTTCAAAAAGGTTTTTCTAAAACAAAAACAAACATATTTATCAACTAGAACTCTGAAGCCATACAGTTTAGAGTTTGATTTTCTGCTGTGCCATTAACTTTCGATAAGTTCATTATTCTTTGAACTTGTTTTTTTTTTCATATGCTAAACAGAGATGACCACGGATTTTGATTCTTAGACTTAATGGGAGGATTAAATGAAACTACATGAAAAGTGCATAGCATAATGACTGGTTTTTCAATGGGAAGGAATTAGACTTACCCCTAAGCTAACTTCCAATAAATTTATAGTAAATTTAGCATCAAATTCATGGTTGGATAAAATTTGACTGTACTCTAGAGTTTTATTTGTGAGCATTTTGAGACATTTAATATTATTCAAGGGAAGTATCTAAGATGTTTTAGGGAGGCCCTCTCAGTAAATTCATAGAGCTGCAAATTACTTTTGTGCATGACTGTGATGAGATAGGAAAGTTTTCCCAATTATAGTAGATTTAACCACAGAGGTTAATAACTTTGTCTGCTAGAAAGCTATACTTCTAGGATACTGGAGAACTCAAGACCCATCAAAGTGCTTGCCCAGAAAAATTAAGGCACCTGTATAAATTGGTGGGCTATGGTGAATGCAAAATTCAGAAATAGGCTAATAAATTCTCACTGACTCTGGTAGAACAAACTAAGATGCAGCCTCTAATCTGCTTCATATGCATGTGGGAATATCAGTGAAATGGAGCGTTGAAGTAACTATGACAATTTTGCAGCTTTTTTACACATTTAATTTTGTTCTCAGACATGTATAGACATCTTTATTACCTATGCAGAAGAATGAACTAGATAGGAGGTTCTGTGGCACTGCTTAAGAGTTCATGTTTAAGTCTGAACGATATCTTATTTATGCAGATTTGTTTCAAACATTACACTCATAAGCGAACCTTGAACAATTATTGTAGTACTATAAGAAAAGAATTGGCAGTAGCGGAAAACTGTCAGGAGGGTGCCAGGGAAATGGGGTTGGCAGTAGTGGGAGTCTGCCCGTGGAAAGGGGGGCACACCTCATCAAAAAGGGTACCTGCATAATGAACATTTGTATACCTAACCCTGAATTGTACCCCACAACTTTAAAATGAAAAAATTAAAAGTTAAAAAAAAAAAAGCAGATGGTCGTCTCCATACTTTTGATGTTATTTGGGATTATTGATTATAGAATCTAATTTTATCTTTACTTAAAGCGATAGTCATATAAAATAAAATATTTTGGAATAGAAATACAAATTTGCTCATATTTTATATGATAAAATATGATAGGTACTTAAATTTTTCAGAGAAAAGCCATTAGACTTTTTTTTCTCTGAGGTAAAGAAAACTATTATAATTCTGAGATTTTTTTTTTTACCCTATATTGTCAGTTAACTTGTAAATATTGGGACATATGTTTCTGGAGCTCTCTTATGTGGAGTGGTTAAATTCTATCTATTTGATTATTTAAAAATTTAGGATTCTCCATGTTTTAGCCAATGTGCATAATAACATTTTCTTAAAATACAGGCTTCTAGAGAGATGAGTATACATTTTGAGATTAATGAGAGGTTAACCAATAAAAATCCGCTGCAGTTGTAAGACCAGTAATAAAATTTGTCATGCTATAATAAAAGGTAAGCAGCGAATAAACTTCCTGTTTCATCTATTTGCTTGCTTTGAAATGACTTCACCTGTATTATTTTTTCTCATAAAATATTATTCTAAATTATAATACTAGTGATATAACCTTGCCTAACTATAAGATGAGAATAAAACATTTTCATTTCTTTTCCAATTTTTTTTTCAGATGGATATCCAGTTTATTCAGCACCATTTGTTAAAAAGATTTTTTTCCCATTGACTCAGATAGGAACCTTTGTTGCAAATCAAATGCCCATATACTTGTGGCTCTATTTCTGGGTTTTCTGCTTTGTTCTATTGTTTTACAGATCTACATTTATAGTAATACTATATAATTACCCACAGCTTTATAGTAAATATTAAAACAAAGCAGCAAAAGTCTTTCAACTTATTCTTAAAAATGTTTTAGTTATTTCAGATCATTAGCATTTTCTTATACAATTACAAAATAGGATATGCCTTTTAATCTCAGTTACATGTATGAAAACATTAGTGAGAAGCAAAAAGTTGTCAGACAATAAAATGAGAACTACCTTAATAAAAATGAGTCTCAAAGATCAAGGAAACTGGAAAAAGTAAAGATATGCTATAATGAATCTTTCTGATACCTGATAATAATTAGACTTTAGTTTATGACTTTCTTTACCTTATATATAGGACTTTTGCTTCATTTCTTATCTTTCTTGGGACTTTGACGTCACTTACATAATTCATTATCCACTTCATTTGTCTGATTCTTTGTGCAAACTATAAATATCTATGTCTATTGCATTGAATGCACAATTTGGTGCCCCCCAATTATTCTCTAGTATTTTTTTCTTCTTAGAATATCTATGATGTTGTTTTCCCTTTGATTCAAAAAGTGTGTTTAAAACATGTAAATATTTCTTTACATAAGAATCTGAACCTTGAATAAATTTAAACTTTAAGGAATGCTTAAAAGATTGATGTGACTTCGTTTCAAGATAGTAGTCATTTATTCACTCACCAAACAGAGAATTATAGATACATAAGTACTGTGATAGGCACCGAGAATACTATTTTGAGAAACCAAAGGGTAATTTATTTAATAGAACTTATCAAGAATGGTTAAAAATATTTTTTTAAAGTGTGTTAAGGAAAGCTAATGTGAATATTTTTTCTTTAAAAAGTTTTCTGCATCAAAAAGTTTCTGCATTATAACTATGAATTATAATTTTATAAAACTTTGATTTAATTTAGATCAAATAATTAATATAAAAATTGAAATATTACAACTAAAAAGAATAATTTATGAAGAAATCTAAATAACATTATACTAATTTTAAAATAAATAGTAGCAAAACTGTGTAAATATATGCAGTTATGCACAATGTAGGCAAACTTTAGTTTTTAGTTCACAATAGTAAGTTATTATAGCTGCTTTTCTAGTTTCTGATAATTAGAAAAATATCATTACAACTTCAAATACATGAGACATTGGGTTTTAGATTATTTGTTTTCTGAAAAAAAATGGATACTTCCTATAGAATGTTACATTGTTTTTCTCCTTCTAACATTAATTTTTTTTCCTGAGAAATCTTGGATGCTTTCATCACAACTCTTAGTCTTGTAACCCTTTTCAGACATATAAAATAAGAGAATACACTTGGGGGGAAAAGGAATTTCTCAAAACTCCCTAATGTTTCACATATTAGGTTACACTATATGTATATATGTTCTTTAACTTCCTTTTGTGGAAAACAAGGTATGAAGTAAGCAGGATGATTTTACTCTGAATTTATGTTACAAGAATCTAATCATCATGGCTATTTGTTAATGACTAATAGCTCCCTATCCTTCCTTATGTTGATACAGCCACAGAATCGGGTTAAGTTCACTGAAAATTTCATGGTTTTAGCATTTAATATTAAAGTTGGCAGTGAAATATGAATATCTTAAATGCCACTTTTGCACTGAAGAAAACACACATCTTAAGAAAACTCACATCAAGAAACCTCCTGTCTTTAATTTCTAATTCATTCCATATCACCGGAACATTTGTAATGTTCCTCAAAGCTTTTCTATTGGGAGAGGAAACATTGGGGTTTAACATTAATGTAAAGATCTTTTCTAATGAAACAGTGTGCTTGAAGGAAATCACTAGAGGTTAGCTGGATGGTTCCAACTCATGACAAGGGTGATCTTGACAGGAATATGATGATCTACTCTCCCAAAACATTTTTTAATAAGAAAAATGTGTGCTTGATATCTAGGGAGAGAATGCAGCATTAGAACAAGAGTTATAAATTCAAGCAAATCTGCTAACTCTTTTTCTCCTTGGGACCAACTAAGATATGTTAACTACCATAATTTCTAAAGCACCCTAAGCTACAGATGAACATATATTGAAATTGGCAGAAGCTCTTAAATCTAGAATTGCATTCTAATGTGATTTTAACAATGGATTTTAGTGTAAATTTTTATTCCCTGAAATCTATAGAATTCCATCTCTTGGCATTTCTGTTTGTTTTTTGAACTTAGAGGGCCTGATCCACGCAAGCAAAAAATTTCAGGGGACTGAATATCTGCTTAGAGACAGCAGCTTCACTCAAAAAGCTAAAAGTCAGAAGTAGTGACTAGCAATCCCACAGTAATTTGATTTATAGTAGGATCCACTGCAGGAAATAGTATATATATTTCTTGTTAATTCTTAGAAAACAGTCTGTTACAGAGATACACAAAGCTGATTGGCCCGTGAAATGCAATACATTCTATAACTTATAATTTTTATTATGCTGGGAAGTTTCAAATAACTATTTGACCATTCAACTAATGAAAAGTTTCGTTATCTTTACGAGTCCACATTTTCTTTTTGTTAAAAAAAAAATTCCTGGACACATATCATTTGTTTAAACTATTATATCTTCTGCTAGTTAAGACTGTAGCTATTTGTATATTTATTTAAATGTCATTGTTCAGACAGATTCCTTTGTAAGTGCTCTATTTTTGCTTAAATACTGAATCCCATTACAGAGAATTTGTGTAAATAAATAGTGGTTCAGTAAGTTGAGTGTAATTCAGTTTGTAGATTAAGTACAAAGGTGCTGTTGTTTTAAGTCAGAAAACTTCTAAAAGTTGCAAATGTTTTCTGACTTCTTTCTGACTCATTAAAGATTTTGTGCATCCAGTCAAATGTTTCTTACCCAAAGGGACAGTTAATACTTACAGAAAAATTATAAAAGGCGACTGAGTCAGGTAGTTGACTTAGGAGAACTCTGAAGTTGTTTCTTATTTTTCAGTTAAGAATCTCCTTGGGTTATCACCCATTTTTTTCTTAACAACTAATACCCATTCGTCAAAATACACACACTCACACTTTTACCCAGGAGTCAGGTGATTATGTTCCAGTTATTTTTAAATCAAAACATTTGTTAGATTACAGCTTTAAAAAAATAAAGTTAGTAAGTTTCCAACTTTTATCCTTAAAGTAAATTATAAACTTTAGTTATCTACTTGTTTATCAAATAAATGCATAAAGAATTTTTTAAATAATCAAGATTAATTTACAAAAATTTCCAGCAATTCATATAGATAGAATACATCATTCACTTTTTATGCAATTTTTGTATAATGTATTATAAATTTTAAGAGACAAATACAGTAATTGTTCTAATTACTGTTTGTATTTAAAAGAGTAATACAACAGTTATAAGTACAATAATTGGTATTGTTAATTATGGAATCAATCTCACAAGTATAATTTTGTAATACAAATATACATATTAAGTGATTAAAAGACAGAAAGTCTTAAAGTACTATATTAGCGTTGTATACTGAACATCTACAAGCAACCCACTTTCCAGAAGATATAAATAGATATAAATAATGTATATATACATTGTAGATATGTATGTATACTTATCTATGCTATGTACTGATCAATTAGTAGCATAGAAAGTTTAGTTTGAAAAATATATACATATATCTTAGCCTAGAAACTTAAAACTATCTAAATAAAAGTAAAGTTCACCACTATTTTTGTGTGACACTGATTATGACCCTTGATTATGAGGATATGATCTGAGTTATTTTTCTAGTACAAGTAATAAATCCCTTACAAAATAAAGATTTTTTTTTTGTTGAAATAAAGCATCCTTGGACCAAAAATTGCTGCCATGTTTTCACGAACTGAGTTGACCAACTAACAGAAGCAAGTCATGTAAAATGTTGGCAGTTACTAGATTTTTACTTAAAAGTTAATGCATCACTAGCTCTGATGGATGAAGATGGGGAACTTACTGCAATCAAGATTTTAATTTAGGTGTCTTAGTCAACAATAACCTTATATAAATGCCTACTGCTGAGATTTCCAGTCTTTTTCTATAACAAGTTGTGATGTTTCCAGTAATACCAGTTGTCAGAAAATTTTCAAATCCAAAAAATTAACTATGAGAATTAAAAGTTTCATATAGTCCTATGAGTATTAGGTAGAAAAGTTAAAAACAAAACAATGAAATAGATGACAGCAAGTAGTCATGGTAGAAGTCACTTATCTATAGAAAATATACCATAGTATCAGTTAAATTACCACAACCCAAGAGGCTAAAATCTACTTGAGGAAGAAAAAGAAACTTAAGAAAGAATGGCACATCTCTTGGTAAATGACTCTAGAGATGTTAAGAATAAAATTTTTAAAAAACTAACAAATTATGGAGTTTTTTCAAATAAGGGGCTCATTTAGTCATTTCTTCTCTTCACTCACAACTGGTTCCATCAACTTATCATTCACACATTCATTATCTTATTAAACATATACTGAGTCCTGGATTTGTGCCAGCAGAGTGTGGTTACCTGGGATATTTAGGTCAACAAAGCACAGTCTCAGACCACAGAAAATACACAGTCAAAAAGTGACACAGACTAGCAAATTCATAAAGTTGCAGTAGAGGGTCAACAATATAACCAAAGAAACATCTACAAAGTAGATATATAGTGTAAAAGAAGGGGCCAGTAACTCTATTGGATGGGTCAGGAAAGCATGTGCATG
This sequence comes from Tarsius wallacei, assembly GCA_963574415.1. Classification (NCBI taxonomy): domain Eukaryota; kingdom Metazoa; phylum Chordata; class Mammalia; order Primates; family Tarsiidae; genus Tarsius; species Tarsius wallacei. The sequence continues at coordinate 9,508 of CAUYQG010103651.1, forward strand.
GCTATATGGTAGAACAAATGTGTATACAGAGGTTGAGTGTGGTAGCTCATGCCTATAATCCCAGCACTTTGGAAGGCAAAGGCAGAAGGATTGCTTGAGGCCAGGAGTTCTAGACCAGCCTGGGCAATATAGCAAGATTTCATCTCTACATTTTTTTTTAATTAGCCAGATGTGGTGGCATATGCCTGTACTGCAGCTACTCAGGAGGATAAGGAGAGAAGATTGCTTGAGCCCCAGAGTTTGAGACTGTGGTGAGCCATGATCGTGCCACTGTACTCCAGTGTAGGCACTAGAGTGAGACCCCTACTCAGTACAAATATGCATTCAGAGGCAGTTGCAGGTTTAATAACTTAATAGGACTCATTGATTTATATTAGAAATAATTCCTAAAATTAAATCGATCCAAAATCAACGAGGAGTTTCACAGCTAAAGAATTTTTTTTTTTTGGTTTAAAAAATATGTAATAATATTAGTGAAAGTGACTGTGGTGAGTCAAAAAAGGGTGGTGGATGATAAAACTTGATTGTTAGTGCTTCTGTTATCTATCATTGTATAGCAGCAGTCCCAAACCTTTTTAGCATCAGGGACCGGTTTTGTGGAAGGCAATTTTTCCACGGACTTAGGCAGGGAGATGGTTTCGGGATGATTCAATCACATAACATTTATAGTGCACTTTACTTCTATTATTATTACATTGTAATATACGATAAGATAATGATACAACTCACTATTTTAAAAAAGTACAGATGGAAGTGGTAAATAAAATAATGGGCAGGCCATGTATGGACTAAAATAAATATTGGATTCTGACTTAAAACCTGCCACCAGATGCAGCTGTACAATTGAAGTACATCAATTCACTTGCCACTCACTGATAGGGTTTTGGTATGAGTCTGCAAGCAATTGATTTATTATGGTCTCTGGGTGGTCAAACCTCACTGCTAATGTCAATCTGTATTTGCAGCTGCTCCCCAGCGCTAGCATCACCACCTCAGCTCCACCTCAGTTCGTCAGACATTACAATCTCATAAGGAGCATGCAACCTAGATCTTCACATGTGCAGTTCACAATAGGGTTCATTCTCCTTTGAGAATCTAATGCTGCTAAACTGACAGAAGACAGAGCTCAGGTGGTAATGCTAGCAGGGGAGTGGCTGTAAATGCAGATGGAGCTTCCTAGCTCATCAGCTGCTCACCTCCTGCTGTGTCCCAGTTCCTAACAAGCCATGGATCGGTACGGGTCTGTGGCCAGGGGTTTGGGGACCTCTGCTGTATAGCACACCATGACTTAAAAGAACAATGACCTTATTATTTTCTATAATTGTATGGGTTGGTAATTCAGTTATTTCTTCTTTGGTGTCATTTAGGATGACTTATCTGGCTTAACTAGGTTGAAGGGTATAACATGGACTCACATACCAGCAGTTGGAGTTGGCTATCAGCTGAGTTGCCCAAGTCTCACCTGCATGGGCTCTTATCCTCCAGTCTGTACTTTTTCACAGCATGTTGGTTTCAGTGTTTCAAAGAAACAAGAGTGGACTCTGCAATGACCTATTAAGGTCTAGAATCTGAAACTTGAACAATTCTGTCATATTCTATGGGTCAAAGCAGATCACAAGTCAGCTTCAATTTAAGGGAAAGGAAAAATAGACAAATGAGCAATGTGATGACATCATATAGAGACTTTCTCCAATAACTCAGCATTTAAAGTTAAGAAGGATGATGACTCAGGACATCTAGTAGAATTATGGATTGATTTAGAGATGCTAACACTGGTAGGCAAAGGATTCAAAATGTAGCCAGGAGGTGGTTTCTGAAATGAATAAAATGAAAAATGACAAAAAAGTGACAGACGTATTTTGAACAAAGATGAGGTTTAACATACTTAAAAGAGTTGCAGAGGTCTGCAGCAAGGGGTTGGGATATGAGATTGAGTTGGATGAGATGGAAAATTTCCATTCTTTGTCTCACAAGCTCTCTGATGGCAGTAGTTTTAGACTAATAATGAGTATGGTGTGAGATGCCCCGGAGGTATTTAAATTGATGTGGAAAGTTTGTCTTCCCTTATAGTCGCCATATCACTTTACAATTAAAAGCATAAGGTAACTTTTTATTTTCAACAAATAGTTTAAGTAGCATACCTAGTCTAATATTTAGGTTAGTTACACACGAACACTAAAAAAAAAAAGCACTTGAATAATCTTTTCAAGTTATTTACCACAACAAAATATTAATAAACCAAATCCAACAATACATAAAAATGTATACACTATGACCACATGGGATTTATCCTAGGAATGTAAAGTTGGTTTATATCTAAAGTTCAATTAAGATAATACATCGTCTTAATAGAATAAAGAGCACAAAAATCAAATAATTATCTCAATAAATGCAGAAAAAGTATTTGATAAAAATCAACACTAATTAACTTTTTTTAATTAAAAAAATTAGAGACAAAGTTTCACTCTGTGGCCAAGATTGGAGTGCAGTGGCAAGATAATGGCTCACTGCAGTCTCAAATTCCCAGGCTCAAGCAATTCTCCCACCTTAGCTTCCTGAGTAGCTAAGACTGCAGGAGCATGCCACCATGCCTGGCTAATTTTAAAATATTTTGTAGAGTTGAGGTCTCACTTTGCTGCCCAAACGGGTCTTGAACTCCTGATCTCAAATGATCCTCTCATCTCAGCCTCCCAAAGCATTGGGATTACAGGCATGAGCTATCATATCACTCACTTATAACAGAAACTCTCAATATGCTCAATATGATAAAGGCCATATACAAAAAAATCTTATAAATAATATCATACTTAACAATAAAATTATGCTTTCCCCCTGAGATCAGAGAAAAGGAAAGCATATACACTATTACCACTTCTATTTAACATTGTTCTGCAGGTTCTTTAGAGTAAAACCAGGCATGGAAAAGAAATACAAGGTGTCTAAATTAGAAAAATGAATTAAAACTGTCTTAATTCATAATATGGTTCTGTATATAAAACATACTAAAGAATCCTCCCCAAATCTATTAGAAACAGTAAACAACTTAAGCAAGTTTATAGGACACAAGATCAATATATCTAAAATAATTACTATTATTATTAAAATTAAAATATTATTTTTAATATTTAAGTAATAAATAACACAAAAATAAAATTAAGAATAACATTTCATGCACATCACTATCAAAAAGAACAAAATACTTAAGAATAAATGTAACAAATAAGCGCGACTGAAAATTACAAAATATTGTTGAAAGAAAATAAATATGACCTAAATAAATGGAAAATATTCTGTTTATAAATTAGAAGATTAATACTGTTTATTAAGATAGTAATACTTCCTAAACTAACCTATAGATTTAATGTAATCTTTACCAAAGTTTCAGTAGAATATTTTCCCCCTCAGAAATTGATAAGTTGATTCTAAAATGTAAGAACTCTAAAAGTCTTAAAGTCACCAAACTTTATGAAAAATTTTGAAAAATAATAAATATAGAAAAATAATAACTTTGGAGGACTTTCACTACCCAATTTCAAAAATTATTATAAAGTTATATTTGTCAAATTTGTGTGATATTAGCATAAGGGTACATGTGTAGGTCAATAGAGTAGAACTAGGAGTTCAGAAATAAATCCTATTATTTATGGTCAGTTGCTTTTCAAGGAAGGTGCTACAGCAGTTCAATTATAAAGATAGCCTTTTGACACTTGATGATTCACAGATTAACTTTGACACTTGCCTCACAGCACACACAAAAATATTGTCTCAAAATAGATCATAAACCTACATGTAAGATTCAAGACAATACACTTTTTGAAGAAAAATATAGGAGAAAAATCTTTGAGAGTATGAGTTAGGTAAAGATTTGCATAGGCAGTTTACCAAAGAGGACAGAAATAAGATGTTCACCATAATTAGTCATTAGGGTAATGCAAATTAAAAATAAGATAAGATATCATTTCATGCCCACTGTTATAGCTATAATAAAAAGGCATGTTAGCACATATTGTCGAGGATCAGAGAAACAGGAACCCTTATCTATTGTCGATAGGTATTAAAATAGACATTTTGCAAAGAAGTTGTCAGTTTCTTAAAAGTTAAACATGAATTTACTATACAACCCATTATATTCCATTCCAAGGTATCTATTCAAGAGAAAAGAAAGCATATGTCTACACAAAGACTTGCACATAAATGTCCACAGAAAAATTATTTATAATAGCTAAAATTGGGAACAACCTAAAAGTTTATTAACTGATGAGGAAATAGACAATGTATTATATATGCATACAATGGAATACTAGTCATTATTAGCATTGAACAAGGCATTGGTAAATGCTACAACATGGATGAAACTCGAAAACTATGCTTAGTGAAATAAGTTAGTCGTAAGAGACCACATATTGTATAATTTTGTTTATGTGAAATGGTGATAGTTGCATAATTTAATACATGTACTAAAATTATTGCATTGTATACTTGAAATTGTGATATGCAAAATATAACTCAAAGTAAAACAAAAATCAAAAGAAGCCATTTTATTAAACACCCAAGTGAGTTGGACCATACAGAAAAATAAGACTGACAACTAGTGGAAAGTTCACTAGACAAGATGTCAGAACATAAGATTCCTGGTGCCTACTTGCCCTTGCCGATAAAAATGTTGTGTTCACAAGTTCCTTAATAGTTCTAAACCTCGGAAGCTCCATCAATTACAAGAGTAAGTTGAAATAGGTGCTTCCTGTAATCCCTAATTAGCTGTAAAATTCCATGCGCCTACTCATTTCTTAAAAATTATAGTAGGCATTCAGGACATCATAGAATAAAGTGTTAGACTCTGATGTAATATTACCACACCTTCACCAATTTTGTCTGTTTATCAGTTCCCTAATTTTAAAAAAGTACTTGAAAATGTAACTTCTAATTCATTAGACCACCAGATTTTCTGCCTATATAAGCTCTGAATGCTATAGATACAGAAAATCATTTAAGATGCGTAATCCCACTTCAAAAATAATTTTATTCTTGAAATATGTAGAAGTCATGCATAGGTTATGTAACTTGTAGACAAATGTAAAAGTAATGACTCATAAAAGAAGTACAAATAAAACTCTAGAGAATTTTAAGGCCAGAAGGGATTGCTTATGACTGGAGAAAAATAAAAACCTTTATGAAGGAAATTCATTTTGGGTGGAATCTTGAAGAACAGGTAAGATTCAAATGTGTGAAAACGTGAAGAAAGTATAACCAGTAGGGAGATGTATGTGAGCGAAGATAGGAAAATTCAGAGAAAATATTATAATTAGGCTGTACTTTACAAATGAAAAAGTGAAGTAAAGAGATACAAAATTGGACAGTAAGTTTGAGTCAGATCATGGAGGGTTTTGAATGTCAGTTGGCCTCTCACTGACTGTTGAGGAATTCCCACTGACTTTTGAGCAGCACTGTAAATGAATCAGAAGTTTGCTTTACAAAAATTAATTCAATTGCTGTGAAAAAGAGAAATTGGATGTTCTGAAACTGACTGGAATGAAAGACAATAAATATGTGAACATGATTAATTGTAGTGAGAACAAAGACTGCACTGCTTGTTGACTGCCCAATATCCATTTTACCCTTCCTTCTTAAAAACAGCACTTCAGTTTGGGAGTAGTGCACCGCCCAGTTAAAAACAAACAAAACAACAACAATATAATTATGCCTCTCGGCCTCCCTTGAAGATAAAGTGCATATGTGACACAGTCCAGTCTGTGTGCTATGCATGGGAGCAGTTGGTAGAAACTTGCTAAGCAGGCTTCTTAAAGCGGGTGCAGACAGACTTTCAGTGGGCATATGCTCTGTAGTACACCGTTGTACTTCATGCTTATTTCTATATGAAACTCAGACATGTTGACTGGAGAAGCAGTAGATATCTTCATTATTTACTTTAAAAATTCTTGTTAGAAACCAATGCTTCCATTTTCATTGTGCATTCTAGATTAACTTAATTTTACTTTTAGAGATTATATATCTAGTAGGTCATAATCATCTGCTTCCTATTTGGCACATCAAGAGAAAGTAAACAGAAAATATACTGCTCACGGCAGAACAGATTGAACACTTTGATGGCGTTTGTCTTCTTTCCATTTTCTTTTCATTTTGGCATAATTGATGTTGAGGTACTTTTTTAGTGAGAATTAACATTTGCCTTAATTCTTTCACAGGTTATTTTTGCTCAGAATGATAACTCTACATAATTATCAGAAAGAATAACACTAATATAATAATAAACAATATAATGATAACTAAAGTTTAGTGAGTACACAGTGTGTGTGAACTTTATACTGGAAACATTAAGTATGTCATTTAATTCTTACCACAACTACTATGAAGTAGCTATCTTTATTTCCACATTTCATTAAGAAGCAGAGGTACAAATAGCTGTTTAACTTGCTGAAGATCATACAACTAGACAATGGTGAAACCTGAACTTGAGCAAAGTTCTATTTCACATCGAGGATTTGCCAAAACAATGAATCCCTATGCTATTATTTTCTCCATGTTTTCATTATCTCTGACCAGAGGGTATTCTTCCAGTTTGTCTAAAATGATATCAATTTATCTGTATATTATTTAAAAAGGGCTTAGCAACAGAAACTTAAATTTCACTTAGTCTCATAGCATTTTGATCAGTAAGGAAGAGATTGTTACTGCTTTAAGTCTACGTGAGGATCATAGCCCAGAAAGAATATACTTTAGATTTTTCCTCTTAATAAGATTTGCCCAGTTTGATTTGATTGAATTTATGGCCTAAAGAAGCACAGGTAAATATTGACCCCTTGAGCTTTACATACAAAAAATAAAATCACCTGGCAATATATTACTGAAACTATTTTTGAACCAATATCTTTTACTGATTTCCAAAATTTACCAGGTCACTGGTTGTTCATCCTGTCATTACTTTATCTTTTTATAGACTTTCTTATCAATAGTTAAAGAAAATTAAAGCTGGATTGGCAGTAAATGCTGTAAATTCCCTCAACAGACAAGCATTCCGTAAAATTGGGCAATAATACAGCAATAAGAAAGACTACATACAGTTTATTTGGGGCTATCTATATGATTATCTTTCTAATGAGAGTCTGATTTGCATTAGTTCCACCTTGATTAGTTATTCGACAACAGGCATACTATTACTTACTTTCCTGCGCTTCTGAGAAAACAAAAATCTCCTGTAATCAATAATAATGAAATTAAGTTTCTTAAGCATATGGCGCAACTAAAGAAAGCATATATCATTACAGCCGCAAAAATACAAAATCAAATAAAATATGAAGCCTGCTGAATTATTTTTTGTAGAGTTTTAGCATGTTCCTTGCTACCTAAATTCAAATACTAAGAAGTTGCTTTTCATAAATGCTTTAAAATAATTTTTGAAGAATTCCATGATCAGCAATCTAGTGTTCTGCATTTGTGTAAAAAAGCCTACCCAGGAGTTGCTCTAGCATTAGACATGGGAGTCAGTGCTGATAGATGCATGGTATTTAGTAATACCATTAAAATGTTCTACACTACACAATGGCAACAGATGTTTTAAGTTCTAACAACTAATCAAAAAGTAAATCAACCAACATAAAAAACACATCTGGAATCCTAAAAATGGAATAATTTAGTCATATATCATTCAGTGTTATATCAAATTTGTGTTAATTTGCGAAATGCTGTGCTGGATGTTTTTATGTAAATGAGGCCAGATATACATTTTTACTCTGTTATCTCCAAAGCCATTTACTATAGAAAGCCCTTTGTCGGGTTCTGAAGTGCTTCTTCCCAGGCCTGAGATAACTCAAGCTTTCTGAAATAATTCTCCTTATTAAAGCAATATGTTCAAAGTGAGCAATGCAAGTCCACAGGGAACACTGCTGAGCAAGTAATGGTCTGATGGTAGTTGATGGACTGTAATAACGCTCCCAGCCAATCCGGAAGGAGGACTGACAGCGGCTCAATTTGTAATGTATTTCATATGTAGAACATATTTAGAAAAGAGTCCTAAATATTAGTACTGTGCATAGGCTAATTAAACTCTATGCAAATCATGACATTACAGCCTTGAATTAAACTTCAGCCATCAGTCTCTAATTATTGGAAGCATTCCTATCTATAAATGAACAATAATCATAAAGAAAGATTTACATAAAATATGTCTTAAGTTTGTTTTCACTTATAATATTAACTTAATTTGGGTTTCCAGAAATTCATTTCCTGAGAAGAAGGAGGCTTTAGCACTTTTTTTAAATACTAAAAATGAGTTAAGTATTTCTGTCTTTCAACTCATTCCAAATGTTCTGCAAAATTTTTTTAAATGCCACCAGTAATGAGTAAAATTCTATATTTCAATAAAAATCATAAATAAATTATTTCAAATGAGTGATTATAGTAATAGAATATAGACTTTAGGCAAGATTGCACTCCTAATGAATCCTAGTAGTTCAACTGACCTGTTATTTCTTCTTTTTGTCAACTCTACCTGAAAATGTTGTTCAGGCATATTTGCTTATCCATTGTAAATAAAGGAGAGTAAATAAAGATAAGTGTTATCTCTTTATGGAATCTTTCTTTGTAAATGCAATGAATATTTATTTACATAGCATAAATTGCTTCTCTGGTGACATAATTCATTAATATAGCAGACATTACAAGAAAATTGTAATTATTAGTACACAATTTGCAGCTTATTTTTAATTCAGGGTCATCTTAAGGTGCATTTTACACCATGAACTCAAATTTAACACTAAATTTCTTCAGTGAATGTAAAACAGTATAAAATAATTTTCAGGCTGTCCTTAATAGAACATAACAATAAGTTGTTATGTTCTTTGTGATGTCCAGAATTTCCCTTCACAGCATTATTTAACTTGGAAAAGGTAGCTAACTAACCCTTTCCCCTTAGCATGCCATTTTCAGTTTTCTATCTTATTCTACCTCTCTTCTCCAGCCATATGAGCATCTAGTCATAAGAGTCTTTCTAGAAGTCCCAAGAAATGTTCTGTAGCCTCAAATTTTAAAAGTGCTAAGATATGAGTATTAATAAACTCTTAAAATCAGCGTTAAAAACGTGAAAATTAACTCATGAAGCCAATTTCCATGAAATTCCACATTGAAAGAAAGCCCTAATATTTTCTAAAGACAATTGAACTTTGTCTCCAAATACAATTTACATCAGAGAAAAAAAATGCATTTTTGATGAAATATACACATCATATTTTAAATGATTATCTTTGGGACATATTTTTAGAAGAAAAAAATGAAAGCAAGAAACTAAAATAATCCCAAACTATTAGGCATGGGAACTTTATAGTCTTCGTACAATTATACAGGCCTTAATGATCCCTTGATACCATTAAGCCTCCTTATATTTTTCATAAGCTTGTCAAGTCCTGCACTTTACCTCTCTTACAGCAATGACCTTGAACCTGAATGATGCCCAGATTTTTATTTCACAGGACTAATAAAAAGCTATGTCACAAAGGTACTTAATAAAAATGAATGTGAGATTTTACTAGAGATAGGGGACTTGCCAGATCAAAGCATATCCATTTATGAATGTTATAAACTCTTGATAAAATGAGTTGTCATGTGATGGCATGTTTATTTCAGGAGTAGGAATGAAAAGATAATTTTTTAATTAAAAATAATAAAAAAAACTTTCTGCCAGCAGGTGGGTAACAGTGGTGGGGGCATCTGGCTAACAGCTGGATATTATTAAATATATATTAACTTGAGCACCTCATTGGTGATTCTTTAATAAAGTTATCTGGTTTTTTTATTGCTAGTCTGGAAGGGTCACACATTTGCACTCACATGGGCAAAAAATATGATGGTTTTTAAAAAAATTTATAATTGTTCTAATCTTTCTCATGAGCCTCCTTCATTTTACTTACTGGAAACCCATAAACTTGCCAATAAGAGTAACTTAGTCAATCTCAGTTAAGCTTTCAGTCAATGTAAAGTACCAGTCCTGAGGGATTGTTTTCCCCTCCTCTTTTCTTTCAGAGATGCATCTGTGTGGGGAAAAATTTTAGTCCTCATGGCTCTGAAAAAGGTAAGGCTCGTCTGTTGCTGGTTCTCTGCTCATCTCCGCTGTATGATCTGACTCAATGTCAAGCTGCCTGTGGGCTCCGTTATTCACTTTCCATTCCTGCTGTAATAACAGCAAAGCTCTCCAAGTCAAGTTATAACATGGAACCAATATTATTCCTATCACATTTGATTATTTATGTACTCGTTCCCAACTAAGTTTTTCATTATTTTCAAACTATGCTAGATAATCATATGAAGTACATTTGATATGTACATAATCATATCAGTACAATTTGGTTTCAAGAAAATAAAACTCAAAATGGTTTCAACAAGCAAAACAATGAAAAGATGAATTCATCAGGCTAAATGGGCAACCATGAGAAGGCCAGAAGTCTCATTGATGACTGTTCCAAAAAACTTGACGATCTTAAAAACCTGTTTTATCTCATGTTTATCTGTACTGCTCTCAGTGTGTTAATTTCATTCTCCTGACAGACTTCTCCAATACCAAGGCAATTACTCCCTTGGTTAGCACTGAAGATGTGATATACTTAATGAACTGTGGACAGCCCCAGTTTGAAAATAGCTGTGAAGCACTTCACTTCATTCACTGTGGACCATTCACCTGCCTTTTGGCAGGTAGATAGTTTCCAATGCAGGCCATACAAAATTCACTTACTTTGCAGAAATATTTCACAGAAAAACTAGAGGATGGTGTTGAATACTCATCAGAAAAATATGTACTCCAAAGTATAATTATTTAACTTTCAATATTTTGAGCAGGAGGTATGCATTTTTCAGAATTTATTACAGAATCTTTGGGTCTTAACAGACTTATATCTTGGTATAAGTACTTTTAAAAAAAAATTTTAGTGAAATGTCACAAGATCACCTGTGTACAACCTTAAAAAAAAGTGACTTGGACCTGCTTACTTCTCCAACCTCATCTCTTGCACCATGTGTGTTCCTTTTCATATTTCTGAAAACATGTCAACTTCTTTATTTCTTGAAGCCTTGACCATCCTTTTTCCTCTTCTTGTCATATTTTTTCTCCTTAGCTATTTCCATCTTATTTTTAAGCTATACTACCAACTCAAATTAGCTCAATATCCAAGTGAAAGAGACTGAATCCTACCACTTTATTTTTCTGTTGATTTATTCATTACTTGTCTCTTTCATTGGACAATAGCATCCACATTAACAAGGACCAGGCTTCTGAGTTACCATTCTATCTCCAGAGGTTTACATCAATCAAGTCAAGAATATGGTAAGCTCAAAAAAGCCATTTGTTAACTTTATTAATTCATTGTTAAATCTATTTGCCATTTTCCAATATTTAATCAGTTGCAGCACTTCCTCTTCTCCATCTCTCATTTTTTTTTTTTTTTTTTTACCTCTGGATCAATAATCTCTGGTTTTCTATTGTTATTCTAGCTCTAACTCCTTTTATTTTTTTCTTATTCCCCAAAGTTAGTTTTTTTTCTGTCAATCCCTATTTTCTTCTCACGCTATATACTCTGGCCAATTTTATTCTTGTTTATGGTTTTTAACTACTGTTTTTATGATTTTGGCTTACAAGTAACTTTAGCTCTTTTGATCATCAGAATCACTGTTTTCCTCTTACTATCTCTCTTGAATATCCTTAAAAGGAATTCTGCATGCCTCCCCATCCCCTAACAAGTGACCCTATTTTTAATCTTCTTGAAAGAGAACACCATGAGGACAGTCACCCAAGAGGGAGCCTGGGGTTTCATCCAGCAGTCTTATCCCATTTCCCTATTTGCCAATTACACTCACACTCCCATATTTAGTCACCAATATCTACTCAGTTATATTAATTTTGCATTCCACATAACTCTAAAATGTATCCTTTATCCTATAAAACACCCTAACTTATCTCCTTACCCTATAGTATTTATTGCCCATGATGAACAATACTGATACTGCCACCAAAGTGGATTTTGCATCATAAATTTGCCTTTCACAGAATTTAACTATTTCAGTTGTTTCCTGAAGGCACAGAGCTACTCATTAAATATCATTTGAAGCTCAAAATTAACAAGTCTACAGTGGAAGCACAGCATATGAGGATAGACTTGTACTTTGCATTCAGATATTGTCCACATTATATGACTTAGTAAAGACTCTGATTACCATTCCCTCGTATGTACAATGTCAACAAATAACATTTCTGTTCATTTAGGTTTAAGTAGGAAATACACAGATGTATATAAAATACCCAGCGTGTTACTCATTTAAGCTACATAAAATTATTTTTAACCAAATTTCTAGATAGTCAAACACACACCTGGTGATAAATCTACATCAAATCATTTGTAATCTCTTAAACATATTCAGTTCTTTCACATCTCTGTGCCTTTTACTCATTTTTTACCAGTTTTTTTGTCTAATCCTAAAATTACCAATCCACATTCAATTATGGATCTTCTTTCTCATAATGGCATTTCCTGACTATCACATTTCAGAATGACTTGGTTGCATCTTGTCTTTATCATCATAGTATTATAGGCTTATACCTATTATGGTGTTTCACACTGTCATAATAATTAATTTGAATTTATTATGTATCCTTTTCACTTGGGATCACCTGGTTAATATCAGATCTATCGTTACAATTCCAGGTGACTTCTTAGGTTCTTCAGTGAGGTAGCTGGATTAAAAGAACAGAACTTTTCTGGTTTAAAAGAACGGAACTCATTTTTAAAAATTCAGGAAAAGGAGGCTTAATATTAATGAAATCCAGATATAGTCTCAGAAATCCTAATTCTTAAAATTCAGGAATAGTTATATCAGACTTAAGTCTACTTCCAAGACTTAAAGAAGTCTAAGCTGTTTCCCAAGGTTTCTAAGGGTTTCTTAGTGGGCAGAGGTAGGGGAAAGGGACAGAAAACATTCCTACATCTCCAGCTGACCCTGATTCCTTGAATAAAGCTCCAAGTTGTTGATGCCAACTTGAAATCCCACTTCTTCCCCATTGCCTTTCTCCAAACACACACAAACAAGTGCATGATGTCTCTCACTCCAAAAGGTCATCAGTTTAATGGATAGTGCTGAAATGTTGGGGAGAGGTTATAGTATACTATAAAGCAAATCTACAATTTGTTTGAAATTCCTATGATTAAAAATTCCTTTAAACTTCTCCACCAGCAATATCTTTCTTGTCCTTCTTCATTTTGCTGCATATTTTAACCTCTTTCTACCCATTTCTCTTTTGGCCATCTTTTTCTCTTTTTTTAGCATTACTTTTAAAAAATTACTATGAAGGCACAGAGCTACTTATTAAATATCGTTTGAAACTCAAAATTAACAATTCTACAGTGGAAGCACAGCATATGAGATAGACTTGTATTTTGGATTCAGATATTGTCCACATTGTATGACTTAGTAAAGTCTCTGATTACCATTCCCTCATATGTACCATGTCAACAAATAACATTTCTATTCATTTAGGTTTAAGTAAGAAATATGCAGATGTATATAAAATATCCAGACCATTTTCTGGTACAGACAGGCAATAAATCTATCTATCTATCTATCTATCAATCTATCTACCCACTCACCTACCTATCTATCTACAATTTCCCACTGTGAAGATTTAGCTAAGTCAACATCTTGTGGTGTCAGGATCTTACTGAGATATTTACCCAGAGAGTTCATTACAGCATTGTTGTTGATTTTATCCATCCTCAGAAAGGCACCAGCATCCTGTACTGCCAGGAACTCATTCTCCTAGAAAGTCAGCATTTTCAAACATTGATATAATAATAAAAATGAAAAACAAACAAACACAAAGCAGTGTTGCTTAACACAGCAAAATAGCATTGTTTTCTTTTTGAGGCAGTGATAAAGTGGTTTAGCGGCCATTGCACTCCAGTCTGGGTGACAGAGTGAGACTCCAACTCAAAAAAAAAAAAAAAAAAAAAGTTTAGAAATGTGCATTGAGTAGACTATTGATTAAATGGATTTGAAACAAATGAAGGAAACATCAATATGGATTTCTAGTGTTTAAATAAATGTATCAGTCAATTCACCCAAGGCAAAATGTACACAAAAGAAGCTTGAAAATTTTAAGGTCTCTGAAAGTCTTCTCGTGTAATTCTATGACTTGTAATAATATCTCATGTAATAATACCACTTCTTGTGACCATCTTTTTCTCATTGGCTTTTTTCCTGGATCTCCCAATTCCACGTCTTCTACTAACAAGAATAGTGGGTTCATCCAGCTTACATTTTTGAACTTTTACCCCCAAGCCCAGTCTATGGTATTTTGGTATAGTTGCCCAAATGGACTGAGACAACAAAAAGCAATACTTTTTTTTTTTTTAATTTCTGGTCTCTCAATGCCTTTGGTCTCTGCTAGTCAGAGGGGGAATTAGAAAAATGAGAGGGGACCCCAAAACACCATAAGTATCTTTGGGAGGACTGGGTTCTTGTAGTACGGGCTTCCCCTGCTAGGTAAATGTACTAGGAACTCCTTGGCATCAGTTTACCAGATAGGGTAGTTGTGAGAGGCGATTTGCAGAAGAAACATCCCAAGTTGTGGCAAACAGGTGAATGGTTTTTCCACCATGACAACACACCTGCCCATACCACACTCAGTGTTCAGCAGTTTTTGCCCCAAAACGGCATGACTCCCATGCCCCCCCACCCATTCACCTATTCTTTCCCAAGAGACTTTTTCTTGTTTCCCATGGATGAAAAGTGTTCTCAAAGGGATACATTTGCTAATGTGGAAGAGGTGGAAACAACAATAACAACAACAACTGCAGAAACACCAAAAGGCATCAAAATCGATGAGTTCAAAAACAGTTTTGAGCAGTGGAAGAAGCATCTCATTCGGTGTTTTGCGTCTAACAGAATACTTTGAAGGTGACAGAACATGTAAGAATAAATATACAATTTCTTATAAATGAATTTTGTTTTTTGGATGCCCACTTCACATATATTTATATTTTGTTACTCTTTTTGCACATGAAATATGACACACGCATAATGACCACCTCAAAACGGTTATATAGGATTCCAAATGTGTGTGTTGTCCTCATTCAAGTTTCTAGGAACAAAAATATGATTGGCCCATCATAGCTCAAGGGTCCAACCCTAGTTCAATTATCTGTATTTTAACCAAGTAGTTTCTTTAACAAAAAGAAAATAATTGATCTTTTAAGGAAGTTTCTTCTGTATTCTTGTGCACTTGACCTCTGAGAAATGTGTCTTATTTATTTATTTTTTATTTCTAATGTTCAGCACAGTCTTAGTTTATGGAAGATATTCAACAAATATTTACTGGAAGAATCAAATGACTGTTTTGTACTGAATTTTGCTATCTGGCAAATTTTGTTAAAGTAACATTGTAGGGTTTACTTTACTAATTAACTCTATTAGTTTTGCACATTTAAATGGTTTTCTGGTGATTTAGTAAAAATAAATATAGCTTGTAGAAAATACTGAAAAAGCAATCAAAGATTAAGTTGTTAGTTAAAAGGACTGGAGAATGAGAGAACAATAAAAGGAGAGATAAGACATATAAATAGAAATATATAGAAAACCAGTAACACTCCAATTAGTGGCTTTTTATCTAAAGACTAATGGGAATGAGAATAATAAACATTTCTTTCTATATATACATCTTAATCCTTAAGTAATTTTCAAACAGTTCTCAAAACATGTGTCTACTTCTTTTTTCCCCATTATAAAATTTTCAAGAAAGTGTTTCACTTCAATGATTTTTTGAAACCTTTTAGTAATTTTATTTTGCTAAGATTTTATAAATTTAATTTCATTTTGAAGCTTTCTATGCAATACAACCAATATTAGTTTGGGAAAATTTATAAAAATCTCAAAGTTAAACACATTTTGTTATAACTAAAGGTATTTAATTTTACAAATGTCTAACAGTGAATAGAACAATAGCCAGAAGAAACAACAAGAAGAAATTGTTTAAATATACATGTAAATAATTGTTCATTCATGATTCTCACTCACGTTTGTTACAAATCAGAAGTAAAACCATATATTGATAATTCGAGTATATTGGTAACGAAATTAGGTCAACTGCAATGAAATGGGAGAGAAGTGATTGGCAGCTTCTAGGAGAACTAAACTTTCTTTTTTTTTTTTTTTTTTAGGTGAAAAACTGAAATTTTATTTTATTTTATTTTATTTTATTTTATTATGTTATTGTGGGGTACAGTTAGGGGTTAGGCATACAAAAATATTTCGTTCAGGTACCCTTGTTGATAAGAGGTGTCTCCCCATCCTCAGATAGATACCCACCACCAT